>ML435841.1:12826-174371 GCA_005239525.1 Nicotiana knightiana
GAGTCCGGAATGTTTTTCCTTTTCAGGAAAAGGACCACAAGGAAGGAATAATCAAGTGCTCAATATTTCATTCTTCAAAGCTCAAACACTTGGGGGACTATACAGTATGTAAGTCTAAGACGAAGAAAAGAAGACTATCAGAAAGTCAAAAGCTCGAGCCTGAAGACCCATCTACCCAACAAGACAAGTGACACGAACATAATCGAAAGAAATCAAAAGAGCCATCCAAATACAAAGCCTAATGCAAAAAGAAAAACCTTCGAACATATTCATGTTGAAAGGCAAAATATTAGTCGAGAAAGAAACGTACATCTTTATACTTATTCAAAGCTGTTGTAACAAAAAAAGTTAGGGGTAAAAGATCATCATCAATATACTCATTCAAAAAACTGTTCTCAAATAAAACAGTTATGGATGAAAGATCTAAATCCTTGTATTTGTTCAAGAAACTGTTATCAAATAAAAACAGTTACGAATAAGAAAACATTTCCCTCGTACTTATTAGAAAACTATTTCCAAAATAGTTGTGGGTAAAAACCCCGATCTTTTATAAAAACTGTTACTAGTAAAAAACAGTTGTTTCCTTGTATTAATATCGAAAAACTGTTACCTACGAAAACAGTTACGAAATACAAGAGTATATCAAATCTGTTAAACAAAAATAGTTGCAAACATGAGTTTTAGACGATAACCAAACACATGTAAAATGTCATGGAAGTTCAAACAAAAAACTTTCCTTGGAAACATTCTTAAACATGTGTAAAATTCCTATCACTCTATTGCATTATCATGAAGTTGAGACGTCTTCTTCATGCCAATTATAAAGGGCCCTCTTCCATAAACTATGCCTATTACAAAAAGGCATACATTTAATATGACACCGTGCCTACGAGTAGTCTAAATCATTCCACATGCAAAACTCGAAGGTAAAACTAAAACCTTAAAAAATGAAGCATGCAAAAGACTTAAAGAGTGAAACAAAAACTCAACAAAAGTCAAACTAACATTTATATATTAAAACGGCGTATTAACTTATACTTAGCCGTATAAAATTTTTATACACATTGTGGTGCCCCTAAGTTGTCATTTGGGGACTTTAAGGAAATCCAAATTTACCCCCGATTGATCTGGGGGTAACCACCAATTGATACAAAGAAAAAAAAAGAGGGATGAACCAACTAAATTTCTTCAATAGAGGGGTTGACTTCACTGGAAGAAGGAACGGGAGTAACTGGGGATGAAGAGGCATGAGCGGCTGGAATCTCACCATCAGGTGAAGAGAGGTTATGAACTTGTTGAGCCTTCTCCATGGCTTCCTTAGTTTTAGCTATTTCAGCACTAAGGTCAAAACCCTATTGACTCATTTCCATCAATGTGTCAAGGCGAGAATTCATGTACCCCCAGCTCACATCGACAACAACCACCTCTTCCAGATCTTCATAATCCTTCGCCCATACTTGAAGCTTAGCTCTCAATCTGTCCTTCTCCGCTTCCGCAGCTTCATGGGCGGCCCTTAATGGTACAATCGACTCCTCTAAAGTTTGAGCTTTGTCTAAAGCTTTACAAAGGTCTTCTTGAGTACGAGTGAGTGATTGCACGAGCTTGCTTGAGTATTCCTCCTTCTGCCCCAACAAGTTTTTCAAGTCTCTAATCTCTTCTGAGGCACGGGACAGCTGCTCCGCAAATGAAGACTCCAGAACACTCTTATCTTTATCATGCTGGCTGCAAGAAGCCTTCTCTACTGCCAGTTCTGCTGCCATGAGTCTCATCTGCCGCTTTAAGGTACTCCTTTCCTCTTCTAAAGCATCCATGTCAATCCTTAGGCTATCATACTGTGCTTTCCAATTATCAACAACGACCTGCAACTCTTTTGTCTCTTGGTCCGTGTTTGAAATCCTCTTCATAAGCGCCATGCCTATAAGGTTAATCTACAAGAAATAAACCAGTCAGATATGGTAAATTTCATATACGAAAATGAAAAAGGATAACTTGAATCATACCTTCAAAGAAGTATGCACGACCTCATTGGCCCATGTAAGAGCACCGTGGCTAGCTAGCTTTTCTTTCTCATAGGGACCTATCAAAGGCTTGAGCCACACTTCGGGCTCACCGATTTTCTTGAAAAGATTCCCCTTAGTTGGAACCTCTATTACCATCTTCCACATCTCTCTGCTGGAAGACCCTACTTCCCTAACGGAAGGCATGGAAGCAGGCAGAGATGGAACAACAACATGCACAGAGGGTTGAGGAGCTGGAGAATCCACGGGAAAAGCAGTAGGCACAGAGAGTTAAAGAGTCGAGGAAGTTACAGGCAAAGCAATAGCAGAAGTTGAAATAGCCAAAGGAACAAATGGGACAACTTCTCTTAACGAAGTACGAAAGGCAACAGCCAAAGGGACATCGTCAGGAGCGAGATCAACACCCTTATGAATAGGGGAATGTGAAACATCATCAAGGACAGAGGGCTCAATTACAGACACGGAAGGCAAGGTTAAGGCTATAAGCTCATCATCTAAAACCACTCGCCTTCTCCGTGGCATGTGCACTAAAGCACCTTCTTCTTCTTCTTCTTCTACGGAACGAGACTCACCAATCTTCCTCGAAGAGGAAGATGAACCAACAATAATTTCTTGGGCCTGAGCCAAAGACATCTTCGGGATAGATGAAGCAGACACCCCACGAGCGGAGAACCCTATTAAAAGGGAAAGAAGTTAAACGACAAAGAAAGAAGAGACTCGAGTAAGGAAAGAAGCAATAACAAAGAGCTTCACTTACCGTGGGTCTTTACATGCCAACCATACCTCCCAGCGAGGTACTTCCAAGATCTCTCTTCTGAAGGAGCAACATACAATAATTTTTCTACCTAATCACGAATACCGAAGACATTCTCAATAGTGTTCATGATTGCTGAGAGAAGAAAAAAGAGATACAGTGTTAATAAAACATCTCAAGTCAAAACGAGAAAAAATAAATAAATGTGAGCTAAAGCATACTCACGTGTGCGATTCCATTTCTCAGGGAAGGGAAGATTTTCTTCACCCACTAAACCAACAGTGGGTACAACAACATACCTGAGGTACCAACCCCTATCCTTATCATCTCCAGGGGTTACCACCACTCTTTTGCTTCTAGCAGTCAGAGTGAAAACCCCTTCACGAAATAAGGTAGGAGAGTAGAGATGAATAAGATGATTGAAAGTAAAAGGAACCGAGGCTAAAGAAGCCAAACTCCTAACACATGCAACAACTCGCCACACAAGCAGACCAAATTGTCCTAAGCAGATACCGAAAAAATGGCAAAACTCAATTATAACTGGGTTAATGGGGGGTCTACACCCTAGAGTGAAAGGATACGTATAAACAAATGAATATCCCGTCTTGTAAGACATTATTCTTTGATTACTATTCGGAATATAGACAAGAAAGTTAGACCTCCAAAAGCACTCCCTACGAACAAGGGAAATCTAACCCTCAGTTATAAGGGTTGAATATCTTTCGACACTTTCAAGAGAAGAAGATTGGTCTACAAGAACTTGACTATCCCTAGCAAAAACAAACCCAGAAGGGATAATTTCATCGACTCCAGGTTCACGAAGGCGTTTGCCTCTACAAACAAACCCTAAACCTTGGAGAAACTAGAGATCTAGTGGAAGAAGATGGAACTATCTGAGGAGAAGAGGAACCCCTCGAAGGAGTGGATCCTAGACTTCTAAGTTTACCACCCCTCCGATTCCTAGTCGCAGCAGAAGATGGCAACTTTCAATATCAATTACTCCTTGAGGTTGGTTTGAAGACGACATGTTTGCAAAGACAAGAAGAAAGTTCTTTACAAAAGACAAAGTTAGAAAAGTTTTTCATGGAAGCAAAGAAAAGAATAAAGGTATTTATACTTGAGGACAACCGTCAAACATAGGAAAAAAAGAAAAATAATGATGAAAAGTCATAATTGAAGATGTCACTTCGGGACTGGCACAACCGCAAAAAGCCCTAAAAGGTCCCGAGTAAATTCAGAACCAATCCGAAATGGACACGTGGTACGAGCATTAAATGGAAGTGAAAAACGATGCCTATGGTGCAGAGAAGGATACAATGATTCGAGGAAAAGCGGAGGAAAAATATTCCCACCATAAATGAATATCCACTTACCAAATATTAATAGTTAAATATATGGTAAGTGGGGAGACTATCTGTATTGGTAAAAAAAAGTTTCACACGTAAGCCAGCTTTTGACAACTCAGCCAGTCACGTGGACACAGGAAAAACGCGACAGCTGGATGTGATCCTTTGAAGAGGTACGGTACAAAGAGGCACGGTTCTTTAAACCCTCGAGCGTATCAACCACGGGAAAATCAACTTGATTAAAACAAGAGAGATGCACGGTCAGAATGAATCTAGACAAAGCTACGGGCAGATTCAAAGACCCACAATTGATTACTCGAACATTATGTAACTGTACCCCAATTACCTTGTAACGGCTCATTAATGTCATAATTAGTCATTAATGAGCAACCATAGCAAGATTTGTACGTTATAAGAATCTCCTATATAATGGAGGAGAATACAACTTGTAAAGGCATCTGGTTCTCGAATATAATTGACTTGGCTTTTCTATATTTCTACAATGTTGTCTGTCATTCATTTTCTCCATTTCCTTGATTATCAGTAACCCGTATTCATCTTAAAAATAAGCTTTAGTCAAAGGGTCTAATTCTTTGGTTAAACAAAATTCAGTTAGGATTAACTCAAGAGGTTATTATAAAATTTAAAGAAATAAAGATTAAAGGATATAATAATTTACCAGATCGTCATAGTTGATGTACGAATCGGTCATAACCACTTCAAATGTTGGATGATTATCTTCTTCATTATCACTAGTAGAAGAGTAAGATATGGCTCGTTTGGTAAAGGGAGAGGCGTCCATAGTTAGGGTTTGTAGGTGAGTGTGTTTTAGGTCTTTAGGGTTTGAGTACATGAGACTATATATATGGGGCCAACCGTGTCCAAAAAATATTTCAAACACTCTCCTCAATAATTTTGAATGCTAATTTTCCCTCTTAAATTTTTTCTTCGTTCAATTTTGACAGCTTTGTATCTCATCGTTTGAGTGCTAATTAAATAGTGTTTAATGTTAATTCCATCGTTTTCATCCAAAATTTCAATCCTAAGTAGCGATTTTGATTATGAAATATAAATGTAGTTTGCATAGAGAGGTTCCTTTTAATAATCACAATCTTGGGACATGGTAAGACCACTGAAAAAAGAATCTTAATTAGCCTAATAATTTAACCACTAAAATTATTTACATTCTAGTTAACCTAATGAATCCTTCATTTTAATTAGCCTAAAGAATCATGTCAGTGAACGAATAATCTATTACCGGTGCGACTATCTGGTTTGGTTTGAATAGAGTTGTTGTCGAAATTAATAGTGTTAGTTGAATTGTATTAACTATTTCGGTTACCAAAATTGCAGGGGCGAATTTACTAATTATTTGTATACAATTCGAATGAAAAAACAAGAAAACAATAAAAATAAATAAAGTGACACCACTTCTCACAAAGAGCTCTGTAGCTTAATCGGTCAGAGGCTGAAGAATTCTCTGTGAGGTCGTGAGTTCGAACCTGCCTTAGGAACATTTTATGTTTTAAGCACAAAATTTAGTGGATCCGAAGTCATAACTAAAGTGTCACGACCCAAATTCCCAACCCTCGGGAACGTGATGTCGCCTAATACCACACTTGCTAGGAAAGCCAATGTTAGAACTTAATTAACCTTTTTCCTTTAAATTTATTTAAAGACGAATAAACAATTCCAAATAAACACGAAATCCACAACTTTCCAATGACTGATATCAAGAATAATATTAGAAATAATAAGATGAACCACGAACTAATACTAAATGTATAACTACCCAGGGTTTGGTGTCAAAATTCACGAACTACTAAAGAATACTACAAATAATTGGACTGAAAGAAATGTATCTCTATTTGAATGAAATAAAACAATATCTAAATAATAAAGGGAAGACTCCAGGAATCTGCGGACGCCAGCAGATCTACCTCGTGTCTCCATGCGAATAATGCCAGCTACTACTTTCACTTAACTTTTACCGGTACCTAGATCTGCACAAGAAGTGTAGAGTGTAGTATCAGTACAACCGACCCCATGTACTGAGTAAGCGCTGAGCCTAACCTCGGCGAAGTAGTGACGAGGCTACGGCGGGGCATTAACAATATAACCTGTGGACAATATATAATAAAGCAAGAAGGAAACTCTAAACTAAAAAAAACAATAATCTGTAGCAATGAATAAAATAACTTAGTCACCTTTTTCAGGTCTCAACTATAGCCAATTCTCACATAAGTTTCCAAATTTCCAGATTCCACTTCGAAACAACCGTAAGTACATAATATGATAAACAGTAAAGTAAAACAGTAGGTTTTCAAATCCTTGTGTTTAAAAATCAGTAAAACATAAATGTCCTCCCTTATTGCTCCTTGTTGGGGCGCGCAACCCGATCCCACCTGTCCACCCTTATTGCTCCTCCCTATATATATATATATATATCACCCTTATTTCACCAGTAGCGGCGTGAAACCTGATCCCACCTGTCCACCCTTATCACTCCTTGTTGCGGCGTGCAATCCGCTCCTACCAGACAATCACATCTCTTTATTTATAAAAAGATGTTCACAATTTAAGTCAAAGCCTTTCAATATTTATGTCTCAACAATTGTAAACAGAACAAATTTCACTTTAAATAACAATAAGAGCAAAATATGAAATAATGACAATAAAACAATGAGTGTTCCAGTCTTTATTTTATAAACAGTAAAACATGAATATTCTCCCTTATTGCTCCTTGTTGCAGCGTGCAACCTGATCCCACCTTTCCACCCTTATTGATCCTCCCTATATATATATCAACCTTATTTCTCCTGTTGCGTCGTGCAACCCGATCCCACCTGGCCACCCTTATTACTCCTTGTTGCAGCGTGCAACCCGCTCCCACCAGAAAAATCACATTTCATCTCTTTATTTATAATAAGGTTTCACAAATCTGATTCCAAGCCTTTCACAATACTTAAATCTTAATTATCATAAACAGGAAACTGTACTATTCAGAAACTTCACCAATTATCACTACAAGCGAAACCAACCGATATATATAATGTAACACTAACAACCAGCTCAACCAGATGTACCACAATGTGACTAAGGAACAAGTAACACTTTCAAAATACTTGAAACAATATTTAATAACAAGTTGACGAACCAAGTAGACATGAAGGCATCAATGATCATAAAACAATGAAACTAGGGATCAATTAAATTGGAAACGGGGAAGGGATCGTGTTCAACAAGTAATTTGGTGGTGCATAGATACTCGTCACCTCACCTATACACCACACACATGCAAATTCACATAGCATTTAATTTTGGGATTCCTATTCCCTCAAGTCAAGGTTAAACCAAGAACTTACCTCAATTTCACAAGCAAATTACTGCTCTAGCACAACTTTTCCTTTAGAATTTGCCTCTAACCCCCTCGAATCTAATCACAATTGGTTCAATATCATCAACTATTGCTTAAAAGAATTAACTTTAATGAAAAACTATGGGTTTCCTATGTTTTCTTATCAAAATACAAAAATCGACCCGGGGCCCGCTTGGTCTAAACTCGAGGTTCGGACCAAAACTCGTTTACCCAATCTCCCCCAAGCCCAGATATACAATTGGTTTTGGAATCCGACCTTAATCGATGTCTAAATCCCCAAGTTTTTAAATTCCTAAGTTCTACCCAAAAACCCCAATTTTTTACCATGAAAACTCTATATTTTTGGTTGAAATCTTGTTAAAAGTTATTAAGGAATGAAATGAATCAGTTAGGGATCACTTTACCAATGATTTGGAGAAGTTTTGGTCTTTCGAAAATAGCCTATGGAGGTTTAGGGTTTGAGAGAATTGAAAAAGGAGTGAAAAAACCGTCTAAAATCTGATTTAACTGGGTGCGGACCTCGCATTTGCGAGCCCTTCGATTTTGGGCAGTCATCGCATTTGCGATAAATTTGTCGAATTTGCGACATTTCGCTGCCTCACATTTGCGAATAGGAATCTCGCATTTGCGAGATCTGGGGCTGGCCCAGGACTTCGCAAATGCGAAGCGTGATCTTGCAAATGTGAGATCAGAGGCTGCAACACCAGATTTTCAGCTGTGATGAAATTTTCTCAGTCTAGCCACTCTGTAGAGTTCCCGAAACTCACCCGAGCCCTCGGGGCTCCAAATTAAACATGCACGCAAGTCTAAAAACATCATACGGACTTGCTCGTGCGATCAAATCATCAAAATCTACAAATTTAACCTCAAAACTCCAGATTTCCTCAAGAACACTCAAATTTCTAACTTTTCAACGGACGTCCGAATCACGTCAAACCAATTTCGATTCTCATCAAATTTTGCAGATAGGACTTAAATACCATAACAAACTTTTTCCAGACTCCGGAACTAAAATACGGGCCCGAAACCAATAGTTTCACATATTATTTTATTTTTTTATTTCCTGTAATAACCAACTAAACAATTTTCTTCAAAAATTATTTTCTAAGGCTAGGGACCTCGAAATTCAATTTCGGGCATATGCCCAAGTCCCACATTTTACTGCGGACCTCCGGGGATTGTCGGAACAAAGATCCGGGTCCCTTTACTCAAAATGTTGACAAAAGTCAACTAAAACCAAATTTTAACTCTAGAAATTACTATTTCTCATATTTTCACATAAAAGTTTTTCGGTTTCACGCCCAGACTGCGCACGAAAATCAAGGTAAGTAAAATTAGTCTTTTTAAGGCTAATGAGCCCAAAATAGTGTCCTAATTCGTAAGATGAACCTTTGGGTCATCACAATCTCCACCTCTAAAACAAACGTTCGTCCTCGAACGGACATAGAAAGTTACCTGATTTGACAAACAAGTGGGGATATCTACTCTGCATGTCTGACTTTGACTCCCAAGTGGCTGCCTCAACAGGCTGACCTTTCCACTGCACTCGAACTGAAGGATAACTCTTTGACCTCAATTGACGAACTTGCATTAACTCTTTGACCTCAATTACCGGCTCCTCCTCATAAGTCAAATCCTTGTCCAATTGGACAGAACTGAAATCTAACACATGGGGCGGGTCACCATGATATTTTTGGAGCATAGGCACATGGAATACCGGATGAACTGAGGATAACCCTGGAGGTAACGAAAGTCTATAAGCTACCCCCACTCTATCAAGAATGTCAAACGGTTCGATATACCTAGGGCTCAATTTGCCCTTCTTCCCAAATCTCATAACACCCTTCATGGGCGATACCCGATGTAATACTCTCTCTCCAACCATGAATGCCACATCACGAACCTTACGATCGGCATAACTCTTTTGCCTGGACTGAGCTACACGATGTCGATCCTGTATAACCTTGACCTTATCTAAGGCCTCTTGAACTAAGTCTGTACCCAATTACCGAGCCTCTCCCAGCTCAAACCACCCAACTATCGATCTACACCATCTACCATATAATGCCTCATAGGGAGCCATCTGAATGCTCGAATGGTAACTATTATTGTAGGCAAACTTCACTAACGGCAAGACTGATCCCAAAAACCTCCAAAGTCAATAACACAAGCGCAGAGCATATCTCCAAGATCTGAATAGTATGCTCGGACTGCCCATCCGTCTGAGGATGGAGTGCTGTGCTCAACTCAACCCGTGTACCCAACTCGCGCTGAATTGCCCTCCAAAAGTGTGAAGTAAACTGCGTACCTCGATCAGAAATGATAGACATGGGCACACCATGAATGCGAACAATCTCTCGAATTTATATCTCTGCCAACCGCTCCGAAGTATAAGTACTTTCCACTGGAATGAAATGTGCTGATTTAGTCAGCTTATCCATAATAACCCAAACGGCACAGAACTTCCTCTGAGTCCGTGGGAGTCCAACAACGAAGTCCATAGTGATATGCTCCCACTTCCACTCAGGAATCTCTATTTGTTGAAGCAAACCACCGGGTCTCTGACGCTCATACTCACTGCCTTCCTACTCAATGCATCAACCACCACTTTGGCCTTCCCCGGGTGGTACAATATAGTGATGTTATAATCTTTCAATAACTCTAACCATCTCCTCTACCTCAAATTAAGATCCTTTTGCTTGAACAACTACTGGAGACTGCGATGATCCGTGTAAACCTCACACGGCACACCATAAGATAGTGCCTCCATATTTTCAATGCCTGAACAATAACTACCAACTCTAAGTCATGGACATGATAATTCTTCTCATGAACCTTCAATTGTCGAGACACATATGCAATCACTTTGCCATCATGCATTAATATTGCACCTAATCCAATATGAGATGCATCATAATACACCGGGAACAATCCTGAACCCGCGGGTGACACCAACACTGGCGCCGTAGTCAAAGCAATCTTGTGCTTCTGAAAGTTCAACCCACACTTGTCCGACCATTTGAATAGAACACCCTTTTGGTTCAATATGATCTTAATAGTTGTTCATAATCAATTACATTATCACCAAATAATTCACGTAACAATAATCTCCTTCCAACCCTTCACAATACTGATAACGAGATGCGATGCATGAAGACCTCATAATTATTTACCCGAATTAACGTGTCTCATTTAACTCCACATGGGCGGGCACCCACCTTGTAAGTCAAAAGCTCAATAATTATAACACGGATTTGGTAAATTATGCATAGATAAATTTTGTACAAAAATTTTCAAATAAACTTAATAGGCATGACTCCCTATTAGTACTATATTAAAAAATTTAATTTCACAAGGGAGAATTTAAACACATGAACTTCCATCACAAGGATCTCGTCCTTATATAACTTTCACCGCGGCTCGTAGCCCGATTTGAACATATCAAATCATATTAAAAATGCGAGGATCTCGTCCTTAGTTCTATATCACAAGTAATATGCACATCATGCCAATCATAACATTTCTTTTCTTCTTTTAAATATTTTCCGTTAAAATTTTTGGAAGCGCACCCATGAGTGGAGCATATTTGGAGGACTTTCTTAGATACTCATAACCGAATTAAGATAAGGAAGTTATCACTTTAGAATAACTAGAGATTGTAATTGTAATGACACCATCTGGTGTAGTGACCTCAGCCATACAGTAAAAAATATATTAACAGGCTGGGTTTCCACCTCTAGGAATCTGACCTCTGCCTTCAACATTCCAACACCTTTTCCCTTCGCTGGTCATGTAAGTTGAGTTGTAACTGCAATGGGGCACGTAGACTGAGTGCTCTGATGAAATATGACTCTCCCAAGTCTCGGAAAATTTCAACCACTAGCCGAAATAAAGTATCAACCTGCCCTGAGTTGTACAAAAATTTTACAATCACATTTGAGTCCTTTAATGAGTCTGTGAACTTGCTCTCTGGCTATATGAACTGAAGTAGGAGTATCACAGGCTAACTTATCGAACCTGATGGCATATTCTGACACCGTCATGGTGACCTAACGCAACCTTTCAAACCCTATGCGCCACGCATTATGGAGAGCCCGAGAAAGAAACTCTTTCAATAGCATTTATGAGAACCGAGTCAAGTAGTTGGTGTTGCATTGGCTGGTCGTCCTCTTCGTAGTGTCACGACCTATAATCTACACAGGCCGTGATGCCGCCTATTATGCTACTAGGCTAGCCAATCTACTGAACATAATACAAGGAACTTTCCATTTAAAACAATAATGTGATTTATCATAACCTTCCACGTTTATTATTTCACGAATGCGGATAATCAATGAAAACATCTGTATAATATCCCCAAACCCGGAGTCAATAGTCATGACCAACTAAATGGAACACATAATCTGACACGCTTTCCTTAATACAACAAGTCTAGGAAAATTGAAAATAACGACAAAATAAGAAGGAGAAGGGTGGGGCTGCGAATGCCGTGCAACTATCTCACAATCTCCGACAAATGGTCCACTGAGGATAATCAAATCTTACTCAATCCGGGCCCCTAGATCTGCACACAAGGTTCAGGGAGTAACGTGAGTACACTAACTCAGTAAGTAACAAATATAAATAAGGACTTGAGTGCAATGGCGAGCTTTTAAAATCATGTAAATACGTATAACAAACATCAGTGAAAATCAATAAAGATCTACGTCCTGAAAGTTTCATAAAACTCCAGTTTTCCCTTTCCAAATTTCATATAAAACATTGGTTCAACATTTATCGTTTAGAGGCAAAAATGTAAAAAAGAGTGAAAATAGTAGTTTCATAGGAAATAAGCCCCTCGGGCACAGTGTCACTCACAATATAAAGCCTCTCGAGCAAGCCTCTCAGTCACTCGTGATTCATCTCTCGTCAATCAGCACTCACACTCAACACTCAAGCTCAATAGGTGCCATATAATAACCGTTACAGTGTGCAACCCGATCTATATATATATATATATATATATATATACATAATGATGCAGCGTGCAGCCCGATCCATAAATAGTCGACTGCGTTCACTGGGGGTGTACAGACTCCAGAGGGGCTTCTTCAGCCCAAGTGCTATATCCCTGCGGCGTGCAGCCCGATCCAATGTAAATACCACTGCGGCGTGCAGCCCCATCCAATATATCTCTCGCTGTGGCGTGCAACCCGATCCAATATATATCTCGCTGCAGCGTGTAGACCGTGTCACGACCCAAAATCCCTAAGGTCGTGATGGCGCCGGACACCATTATCAGTCAAGTCGATCATTTAAATAGTTAAGTTAAATTTCCTGTTTTAGCATTTTTGAAAATCATTATCTTTAACTTGTTACGTAATAACTAAACGAACTCCGTTAAGTAAATACGATGGTTTACATTTTCCATTTTAGAAAATATATCCCAAACACATCCTAGAACCCGGTGTCACAAGTACATGAGCAATTTCTAAGAATTTATACAATCATCACAAAGCTTGTCCGAAATACAAATTGGACAAGGAATTTAAAAATGAAAATAAATACAATATGAGGGAGACTCTGTCAGCTACGAATCGCCTCCGAATGATGCAGCTCGCCTAAGTCTCCAAATTCGCCACATCGTTATGAAAGTACCTGTGCAATAAAAATGCACAGCAAGTGTAGCATGAGTACGAAAACAACGTGTACTCAGTAAGTTGCCCGCCTAACCTCAGAGAGGTAGTGACGAGAGGTCGAATTAGACACTTGCTAGAGGTCAATTTAGTATATTTGAGTGTGACACTAAGCATGATTATCATAGGCAATTTATTAAAATCAGGAATAATATCAACTCCTTCGACATTTAACACTTTAAATCTTTGTCATATTAATAAAAATTAATCAACATAGGTGATTTAATCAAATAACAAATAATCAACGGGAAGGAACAACTTCTTCCAAAAAATTTAATAACTTTAAATCTCTGTCATTTCAGTTGACAACTTAAAATTCCAGGCTAGTAGTCAGGCAAATTCACGGCAAATACGCAGTAAAATATCATGCGCAAGAAATGCCGAGGGTCGAACGGCGCATACCAACAATAATAAACTGTGCACTGCCGGAGGGTCCAACGACTCGAATCATAGATGCATCTATTTTTCCCCGCTCGCGAATCGGTCATGCGACGCAGTCAACATAAAAATAATAAGGCTAGCCTGCTCGCGAATCATATTTGTGACTCAGGTGCTCATATGTACACATATTCACATAATAAATCTGCATTTTTATCAAGAAAGTAGTTTCTCAGGAAAGTGGTAAAATTCTTCTTAAAGGAACATGAAAAATAGCTTTTAAATCTTTGTTTTGAAACTCATTTGCCAAGTTTAATAATATTCAATAATATAACCGTGTCAGGTATACAATTATCCACGGAGGAATCAATTCTCTTTCTAAATAATTATGAAAGGTACACTATAGTCTTCTTAGGAAATCAATTACCGATTCAATATCATTTACATCCTTATATTAGTGGCAGGATCACATGTACAAAACGTAAAGCATGCTAGTGGGTCCTAGTCTACCCGGACATTGCATAATAGTAGTTATGCACGGACTCCCATCACCTCATGCGTATGTAGCCCCCGAAGATAATAACACATACTTAATTAGTTCACATAGGGGGACAATTCCTGTAACGACCTGGCCGGTCGTTCGGTGAGAATAACCCTGTTTCCCCCCCTTTTTTGCTTTATTATAAATTGCTTAGCCTGTTGTGTTGGTTCAGTTGATTTGGGTTCGGAGTGGTCATGGTGAGAATTGAGGCACTTAGTCTCTTAAAGTAGCCTAATAGTTGAAAAAGTCAACTGAGAGTTGGTTTATTGGTAAACAACCCCGGAATGTAGATTTTATGGCTCGGATAGCTTCGTTAGGTGATTTGGGACTTAGGAGTGTGTTCAGAATGAAGTTTTGATATCCGATGTAGAATTAGGCTTGAATTGGCGAAAGTTAGTTTTTGGCGATTTCTGGTCGGTAGCGGAAAATAGGCTATCAGGGTCGGAAAGGGATTCCGGAAGTTGGAACAGGTCTGTAATGTTATTTTTGATATGTGTGCAAAATTTTAGGTCAATCGAAGGTGTTTTGGTTGGTTTCGCCATCGTTGGCGAAATTTAGAAGATTCAAAGTTCATAGGTTTGAATTGATGTAATTTTTGTGTTTTCATGTTGTTTTTGGTGTTTCGAAGGCTCGAAAAAGTTTGAATAATGCTATGGGGTGTCTTGGTATGTTTGGTTGGGGCCCCGAGGGGCTCGATATTGATTTCGGATTGTTGGCTGGGGTTTGAACTTGGGAAATTTGCAGCAAATGGCTGCTGGTGTGGCCGCACTTGCGGATGGGCAGCCGCAGGTGTGGAGAAGAGATCGCAGGTGCGAGAATTTGGTCTATTAGTGGGATTTTTCAGTTGCGCACTGGGGACCGCAGGTGCGAGGAAAGGTCCGCAGGTGCGGATTAGCTGGGCAGAACAGTATAAAAGAGTGCCTCCGCAAAATTTTGGTTATTCTACCATTGTTGCATGCAGTTGGAGCTTAATTGAGAGAAAATTGAAGAAATAATTTGAGGGTCTTCAGTGGAGATAAGTTCGCGGATTATAAAAGTCGTTTCTATGCTATTTTTTTCGGATTAGGCTTGTAATTTGAAGGATTAAAGTAGAAAAAGTTTGGAAAAAAATGGGAGGAGGTTTGGAAAATTCTTTTGGCGATTTGTGTAGGCAATTGTGGTCCGATTGTGATGTTCTTGGTATGTGTAGAATCATGGGAGGACGAGGTTTCTAGTGATATAAATTTTATCAAATTCAGAGATGTGGGCTCGGGGCTCGGGTTTGGCCGAATTTTGAGATTTTTGTATAAATTGATAGTTTTTAATTGGGTTGTGTTCCTTTAGCATATATTGATGATGTTAAATTGGTTTTGGTTAGATTTAGAGCAATGAGGAGCCAATTTGAGGGTCAAGAGCATCACGGATTAGTGTTGTGGCCCGGTGGAGGTAAGTAATGGTTATAAATCTTGTCCTGAGGGTATGAAACCCCGGACTGCATATTTCTCATTGTTTTTTTTGAATGGCGCACATGTCGGATGGAGAGTATGTGGCGCGCACTGGTTTTTGGATTGGACTTGGTCCTCTTCGCGGCAACTATTGAGTTGCGTATTTTACTCTAAATCATATGTTAAACTGTGTTCTAAAGACTATTGCTATAGTTGGGATATAAGCCATGTTTGAGGCCTCGTGCCGACTTGTTTAGACCCCTTGGGGGATTTTTACTGCTATTTCCTCACTATTTATTGATGATTTACACTCAGTCACATTGTGCTTACTCTTTTCGAAACTCAGCCTAGTTTACACTATTTTAAGATATAAAATGATGTTTTGGGTCGAGTACCCCGTTTTACTGATACGCCCGAGGGGCTTTTGAGAGGTTCTGACTGAGTGAGGCCGAAGGCATGATTGTGAGGATATGATACACCACGAGGTGGCTTTATATTAGCACTTGGGCTGAAGGAGCCCTTCCGGAGTCTGTACACACGCCCAGTGAGCGCATGTACCTACTGAGTGCTGAGTGCTGAGTGCTGAGTGCTGAGTGCCGAGTGCCGAGTGATGAGTGATTGGGAGGCATGAGTGACAGTGAGGTTGCCCGAGGGGCTGATACTGAGTGGCTGTGAGGTGCTGAGTGATGTTTCTGCCCGAGGGGCGATTTATGATTCATGTTTTTGCCCGAGGGGCTACTTATGATTTATTTCATCTTTTCACTAAATCTTTCGGTTTGAAATTATTGAAAAACACATTTTTCAAAGGATTTTTCTGAAGTTGGTTTTAAGGCATGATGATTTCATATATCTATATATATACTGTTGGAAAGAAAGGCTGTGCATATTGTGAATTGATGATATTGATTTTTATGTGTTTCTTGCCGCTTAGACTTGATTTATTTTCATTACTACTGAGTTGACATACTCACATTACTCCCTGAACCTTTTTTTGCAGATTCAGGTGCAGATACCGAGCATTAGCTACCTATTCCGTGCGGAGCCGGAGTTCAGGATATAGAGGTAGCTGTTCAGCGTCCGCAACATCTCTGTTTTCCCTTCTTCTGTTGTATCTAGCTATTTGTTCAGACGGTTTTATATTATAATAGTATACCTTTTGGCATATTTTTATTAGATGCTCATGACATGTTGACTCCGGGTTTTGGGGGTTGGTTGGACTGTTTAACTGTTTATTGTCCTAATGGATTTAGTAAATTCTATATACTTTATGAAATGCTTGCAATTGGTTGGGATTTTGGAAAGAAACGATAAATATGTGATTATTGGCTAGCCTAGTTCCACGATAGGCGCCATCACAACCGGTTTAGGATTTGGGGTCGTGACAAGTTGGTATCAGAGCTTAGGTTACATAGGACTCAACGATCATGAGCAGGTTTAGTAGAGTCTTGCGGATCGGTACGGAGACGTCTGTACTTATCTTTGAGAGGTTGCGGAACCCTTAGGAACAATCTCATTTTCTTGAATTCTTTCGTGCCATTGTTGTTGATTCCGAAAATCTAAACTTCTGTTGTTTCCTTCTCTCATAGATGGTGTGGACTCGCGCTACCGATCAGGATGATTAGACACCAGCTAGACTAGTGAGAGGTCGAGGTCGCGGTCGAGGTCGTGGTAGAGGTAGGGGGCCCGCCCGTGCAGCAGCAAGGGCAGTGCTAGTTGATGCCCCTACTGTTCAGGATCAGATTCCTACCACAAATACTCCGGTGGGGCAGGCTGAGGCACCGGGAGTGCATATTGTTATCCCAAGTCTGCAGGAGACCTTGGCCCAGATCTTGACGGTGTGTGCCACCCTTTCTCAGGTCGTTGCCACTACTTCTCAGGCCAGGGGAGGCAGTCAGACTCCAGTTTCCCGGACACCTGAGCAGGGTACTCAGGGCCATCCCTTACCGGGGTGGTTCCAGCCCAGCCAGTTGCTCCAGTTCGGGACTTCGTGGTTCCGGCTATGCCAGAGGACGAGCAGTGTAGACTGGAGAGATTTAGCAGATTACAGCCTCCGACATTCAGTGGTGCTGAGGGAGAGGATGCCCAGGGATTTCTAGATAAGTGCCAGAGGATGCTGCGCACTGCTGGGATTTTGGAGACCAGTGGGGTCTCATTTGCTACATTTCAGTTTTCTGGTGCTGCTTTCACTTGGTGGGAGTCTTTTGAGAGGCATAGTCCTATTGGTTCATCACCCTCACCTGGCAGCAGTTCTCCATTATCTTCTCAGAGAAGTATGTACCTCAATCTCACAGGGAGGAGCAACGCAGGCTTTTTGAGCAGCTGCATCAGGGAGAGCTATCAGTGACACAGTATGAGATGTGGTTTTCGGAGTTGGCTCGTCATGCTACCGAGTTGATCCCTACTGATAGGGAAAGGGTTAGGAGGTTCGTGGATGGCCTCACTTATCAGCTCCGCCTATTTATGACTCGAGAATATCAGATTTTTTATTTGAGCAGGTTGTTGACATTGCTTGAGATATTGAGTCGGTTCACTTCCAGGAGCGGGAGGAGAGGGAGGCCAAGAGGCCTCGTGGATCAGGCGTTCTAGTGGTACTCCCTTGAGGGGGCAGTTTCAGCATGGTAGAGGCCGTTCATTCAGTCAGCCAAGCTTATGATGGTGCATCTTCGGGGCATGGTCCCCGTGGTTCTCAGCCAGGACGTACTTCATTTAGTGACCTCCCAGCTCAAAGTGCAGCTCGAGCACCACCAGTTCAGGGTTCTTCTATGCATGAGTCTTTCAGTGGCCGTTCTGGTGCCAGAGGTTTCTATCAGTCCCCGCCTCCAGCTCCAGGGAGTTGTTTTGAGTGTGGAGAGTTCGGGCACATGTGGAGGCAGTGTCCCCGTCGTCCCAGTGGTTCTTCTCAGCAGAGGGGCCAGCCCTCAACTTCAGCTCCAGTTACTTCACCACCCGTCCAGGCAGCCAGGGGAGGTAGTCAGTCATCTAGAGGCCGCCCTAGAGGGGGAGGTTGAGCAGGTGGAGGTCAGGCCCATATGTATGCATTTCCAGCCAGGCCAGATTCTATGGCCTCCGATGCAGTGATCGCAGGTATTGTCTCAGTCTGTTGCCGAGATGCTTTGGCTTTATTTGACCCTGGTTCTACATATTCCTATGTTTCTTCATATTTTGCCCGTTTTCTGGATATGCCCCGTGAGTCTCTACTTACCTCTATTCATGTGTTGACTCCGGTGGGCGATACTGTTGTTGTGGACCGTGTGTATCGATCATGTATGATATCTATTAGGGGTCTGGAGACCCGAGTGGACCTACTGTTACTCATCATGGTCGATTTTGATGTGATGTTGGGCATGGATTGGTTATCTCCATGTCATGCTGTTCTTGATTGTCACGCTAAGACCATGCCCTTAGCTATGCCAGGATGTCCGAGGGTTGAGTGGAGAGGTTCTTCTGAGTATATGCCTAGCAGGGTGATTTCCTACCTGAAGGCTCAGCGCATGGTTGAGAAAGGGTGCTTATCTTATCTGGATTTTGTGAGGGATGTCAGTGGTGATACTCCCGCTATTGATTTGATTCCTGTGGTCCGTGACTTCCCGGACGTGTTTCCTGCAGACCTGCCAGGCATGCCACCTGACAAGGACATTGATTTTGGTATTGACTTTGTGTCAGGCACCCAGCCTATTTCTATTCCACCTTATCATATGGCACCAGTGGAGCTAAAGGAATAAAAGGAGTAGCTTCAGGAACTCCTAGATAAGGGGTTCATTCGGCCTAGTGTGTCACCTTGGGGTGCACCGATGTTGTTCGTAAAGAAGAAGGATGGTTCTATGCGTATGTGTATTGATTATCGTTACCTGAACAGAGTTACGGTGAAGAATCGGTATCCCTTGCCTCATATAGATGACTTGTTTGATTAGGTGCAGGGTGCCAGGGTATTTTCCAAGATTGACTTGAGTTTCGGTTATTGTCAGTTGAAGATTCGGGGGCCAGACATCCCGAAGACTGCTTTCAGGACTAGATATGGTCATTATGAGTTCCTGGTTATGTCATTTGGGCTGACCAATGCCCCAGCAGCCTTTATGCACTTGATGCACAATGTATTTTGGTCTTATCTGGATTCTTTCATCATCGTGTTTATTGACGATATCTTGGTGTATTCCCGATCTCGGGAGGACCATGAGCAGCATTTGAGAGTTGTGCTTCAGACATTGGGAGAGAAGAGATTGTATGCAAAATTTTCGAAGTGTGAGTTCTGGCTTGATTCAGTAGAATTCTTGGGGCACGTGGTGCCCAGTGACGGTATTCAGGTTGATCCGAAGAAGGTAGAGGCGGTGTAGAGTTGGCCTAGACCGTCATCAGCTACTGAGATTCGCAGTTTCCTTGGTTTGGCAGGGTACTACCGCTGTTTCATAGAGGGGTTTTCATCTATTGCAGCACCTATGACCAGACTGACCCAGAAAGGGTGCTCAGTTCAGGTGGACTGAGGAGTGTGAGGAGAGCTTCCAGAAGCTCAAGTCAGCTTTGACTACAACGGCGGTATTGATTTTGCCTACGGGTTCAGGTTCTTATACAGTTTACTGTGATGCCTCGAGAGTTGGTGTTGGAGCGGTTTTGATGCAGGACGGTAGGGTGATTGCCAACGCATCCAGGAAGTTGAAGGTGCACGAGAAGAATTATCCAGTGCACGGTCTTGAGCTAGCAGATATTGTTCACGCCTTGAAGATTTGGTCTCATTATTTTCATAGAGTGCATTGTGAGATTTTCACTGATCACCGTAGTTTACAGCACCTGCTTAAGCAGAAGGATCTAAATTTGCGTCAGAGGAGGTGGTTGGAGCTTCTCAAGGATTATGACCTCACTATTTTATATCATCCGTGGAAGGCCAATGTAGTGGCCGATGCACTAAGTTGCAGAGAGGAGAGTTTGGGGAGTCTAGCCTACCTTCCAGTAGCAGAGCGGCCATTAGCCCTTGATGTTCAGGCTTTAGCAGGTCAGTTGGTGAGATTGGATCTATCAGAGCCCCCGCGGGTATTGGCTTGTGTAGCCTCCAGGTCTTCTCTTTACGATCAGATTAGAGCACGCCAGTATGATGATCCACATTTGCTTGTTCTTCAGGACATGGTCCGTCGTGATGATGTCAGGGGTGTGGTTATTGGTGATGATGGGGTCATGAGGATTCAGGGCCGGATTTGCGTGCCCAATGTAGATGGGCTTCGAGATTTGATTCTAGCTAAGGCCGATAGTTCGCGGTATTCCATCCATCTGTGTGCCGCAAAGATGTATCAGGATTTGAGGCAGCATTATTGGTGGAGGCGGATGAAGAAAGATATTGTTGAGTTTGTGGCTCGGTGTCTCAACTGTCAGCAGGTCAAGTATGAGCACCAAAGACCAGGTGGATTACTTCAGAGATTTGATATTTCGGAGTGGAAGTGGGAGCGGATCACCATAGACTTCGTAGTTGGACTCCCACGGACTTCGAGGAGGTTTGATGCTATATGGGTTATTGTGGATCGGCTGACCAAGTTCACGCACTTCATTCCTATTGGTACTACTTATTCTTCGGAGCGGTTAGCTGAGATTTATATCAGGGAGATTGTCCGATTGCATGGGGTTCTAGTTTCTATCATTTCCGACAGAGGTACTCAGTTCACATCTCAGTTCTGGAGAGCCGTACAGAGAGAGTTGGGTACTCATGTCGAGTTTAGCACAACATTTCATCCTCAGACTGACGGGCAGTCGGAGCGTACCATTCAGATTTTGGAGGATATGTTGCGTGCATGTGTCATTGATTTTGGGGGTTCATGGGACCAGTTTCTGCCACTAGCGGAGTTTGCATATAATAACAGTCATCAGTCGAGTATCCGATGGCTCCGTATGAGGCTTTATATGGTAGGAGGTGCACATCTCCGGTTGGTTGGTTTGAGCCGGGCGAGGCTGGACTATTGGGCACAGACCTGGTTCAGGATGCGTTGGGTAAGGCGAAGTTGATTCAGGAGCGGCTTTGCATGGCGTAGTCTAGGCAGAAGAGCTATGCGGACCGGAAGGTCCGGGATGTGTCTTTCATGGTTGGGGATAAGGTGTTGCTGCAGGTGTCACCCATGAAGGGTGTTATGTGGTTTGGGAAGAGGGGAAAGCTGAGTCCCAGGTTCATTGGGCCATTTGAGGTGCTTCAGAGGATTGGAGAGGTGGCTTATAGACTTGCCTTGCCTCCCAGCCTGGCGAGTATTCATTCGATGTTCCATGTTTCGATGCTCCGGAAGTATGTTGGTGACCCGTCTCATGTTTTGGATTTCAGCACGGTTCAGCTCGAGGGTGATATGTCATATGAGGTAGAGCCAGTGGCTATTTTGGGTCGACATGTCATAAAGCTGAGGTTTAAGGATATAGCTTCATTGAAGGTTCAGTGGAGAGGGAAGCCGGTGGAGGATTACACCTGGGAGATCGAGCGGGAGATGCGGGACAGATATCCTCACTTATTCGAGACTCCAGGTATGTTTCTAGACCCGTTCGAGGACGAACGTTTGTTTAAGAGGGGGAGGATGTAACGACCCAGCCGGTCGTTCCGTGAGAATAATTTCCCCCATTTCTACTTTATCATATATTTCTTAGCCTGTTTATGTTGTGTTGGGTCAGTTGGTTTGGGTTCGGAGTGGTCATGGTGAGAATTGAGGCACTTAGTCTCTTAAAGTAGCCTAATAGTTGAAAAAATCAACTGAGAGTTGACTTATTGGTAAATGACCTCGGAATGCAGATTTTATGGCTCAGATAGCTTTGTTAGGTGATTTGGCACTTAGGAGTGTGTTCGGAATGAAGTTTTGATGTCCAGTGTAGAATTAGGCTTGAATTGGCGAAAGTTAGTTTTTGGCGATTTCTGGCCGGCAATGGAAAATAGGCTATCAGGGTCGGAATGGCATTCCGAAAGTTGGAACACGTCCGTAATGTCATTTTGGATATGTGTGCAAAATTTCAGGTCAATCAGAGGTGTTTTGGTTGGTTTCGGCATCATTGGCGAAATTTAGAAGTTTCAAAGTTCATAGGTTTAAATTGATGTAATTTTGGTGTTTTCATGTTGTTTTGGTGTTTCGAAGGCTTGACTAAGTTTGAATGATGCTATGGGGTTTTTTGGTATGTTTGGTTGGGGCCCCGAGGGGCTCGGGATTGATTTCGGATGGTTGGCGGGGGGTTTGAACTTAGGAAATTTGCAGCAAATGGCTGATGGTGTAAAGCTGCTGGTGTGGCTGCACCTGCGGATGGGCAGCCGCAGGTGCGAAGCCGCATGTGCGGAGAAGAGATTGCAGGTGCGAGAATTTGGTCTGTTAGTGGGATTTCGCAGGTGCACACCTGGGACCGCAGGTGCGGGTCCGCATGTGCGAGGAAAGGTCCGCAGGTGCGGATTAGCTGGGCTGAACAATATAAAAGAGTGCCTCCGCGAAATTTGGTTATTCTACCATTGTTGCATGCGGTTGGAACTTAATTGAGAGAAAATTGAAGAAAGAATTCGAGGGTCTTCAGTTGAGGTAAGTTCCCGGATTATAAAAGTCGTTTCTATGCTATTTTGTTTGGATTAGGCTTGTAATTTGAAAGATTAAAGTAGAAAAAGTTTGGAAAAAAATGGGAGGAGGTTTGGAAAATTCTTTTGGCGATTTGGGTAGGCAATTGTGGTCCGATTATGGTGTTCTTGGTATGTGTAGAATTGTGGGAGGATGAGGTTTCTAGTGATGTAAATTTATCAAATTTCGAGACGTGGGCCCAGGGCTCAGGTTTGGCTGAATTTCGAGATTTTTGTATAAATTGATAGTTTTCGATTGGGTTGTGTTCCTTTAGCATATATTGATGATGTTAAACTGGTTTTGGTTAGATTCGGAGCAATCGGGATCCAATTTGAGGGGCAAGAGCATCGCGGATTAGTGTTGTGGCCCAGTGGAGGTAAGTAATGGTTATAAATCTTGTCCTGAGGGTATGAAACCCCGGACTACATATTTCTCACTGTTTTTTTTGAATGGCACACAAGTCGGATGACGAGTATGTGGTGCGTACTGATTTTTGGATTGGACTTGGTCCTCTCCACGACAACTATTGAGTTGTGTATTTTACTCTAACTCATATGTTAAACTGTGTTCTAAAGACTATTGCTATACTTGGTCTATAAGCCATGTTTGGGACCTCGTGCTGACTTGTTTAGACCTCTTGGGGGCTTTTTACTGCTATTTCTTCACTGTTTATTGATGATTTACACTCAGTCACATTGTGCTTACTGTTTTCGAAACTCAGCCAGGTTTACACTATTTTAATATATAAAATGATGTTTTGGGTCGAGTACCCCGTTTTACTGATACGCCCGAGGGGCTTTTGAGAGGTTCTGACTGAGTGAGGCCGAGGGCCTGATTGTGAATATATGATACGCCACGAGGTGGCTTGATATTAGCGCTTGAGCTGAAGGATCACCTCCGGAGTCTGTACACACCCCTAGTGAGCGCATGTAACTACTGAGTGCTGAGTGCTGAGTGCCGAGTGCCGAGTGATGAGTGATTGGGAGGCATGAGTGACAATGAGGTTGCCCGAGGGGCTGATACTGAGTGGCTGTGAGGTGCTGAGTGATGTTTCTGCCCAAGGGGCGATTTATGATTCATGTTTTTTCCCGAGGGGCTACTTATGATTTATTTCACTAAATCTTTCGGTTTGAAATTGTTGAAAAATACATTTTTCAAATGATTTTTCTGAAGTTTGTTTTAAGGCATGATGATTTTATGTATCTATGTATATACCGTTGGATAGAAAGGCTGTGCATATTGTGAATTGATGATATTGATTTTTATGTGTTTCTTGCCGCTTAGACTTGATTTATTTTCATTACTACTGAGTTGGCGTACTCACATTACTCCCTGCACCCCTGTGTGCAGATTCAGGTGCGGATACCGAGCATTAGCTACCTATTCCGTGCGAAGCCGGAGTTCGGGATATAGAGGTAGCTTTTCAGCGTCCGCAACATCTCTGTTTTCCTTCTTCTGTTGTATCTAGCTATTTGTTCGGACGGTTTTGTATTATAATAGTATACCTTTTGGCATATTTTTATTAGATTCTCATGACATGTTGACTCCGGGTTTTGGGGGTTGGTTGGACTGTTTAACTGTTTATTGTCCTAATGGATTTAGTAAATTCTATATACTTTATGAAATGCTTGCAATTGATAGGGGTTTTGGAAAGAAACTGTAAATATGTGATTATTGGCTAGCCTAGTTCCACGATAGGCGCCATCACGGTCGGTTTAGGAGTTGGGGTCGTGACAATTCCCCTCACAAAGTTAGAAAGGAGACTTACCTTCCTCCGAAATTCAATAACCGGCTTCCAAGCCCTTCCGACAACTCCAATGGACACACAACGCCCCAAAACTATCCAAATAACGGCAAACCAATGAAAATATACTCTAATATTTGCAACAATTCCAAATTATATAATTTCCCAACCCCATTCAGTGAATTGACCAAAATGCCCTCGGACCCACGTGCCCGGAATCCGAAATTTCTCGAAGATATATTCTACCCATAGCTTTACTAGTTCAATTATACAATTTACGCTAAATTCCATGCTCAAATTCGTGGTAGAAGTCCGAAATACAATTTTCTAGGTTTTCTTCAAAATTTCCCAAATTCCTACAAATTCTCATGTATAATTCCATGTAATAACCTTGCATTTAACTTAGAAATATGAAGGAATTATTTACCTTGTGTTCCTTGACTAAAACCCTCTCTTGAAGCTCCTTCAAAATCGTCCACACCAAGTGAAAAATGAAGAAATGGCCAACAAATCTCGGTTTTAAAACATTCTGCCCAGGCCATTTTTCACCTGCGATCCAACTCTCGCACCTGCGATTCCATAGGTGCGACCAAACCTCCGCACCTGCGGCTTTCCTCTGCTCAAGCAACTTCGCACCTGCACCCATTGTCCGCATCTGCGGCTTCGCAGGTGCGAAAATATCATCGCACTTGCGCTCCCAGCCAGACCACCACTACTTCGCATTTGCGGCACCTTAGCTGCACCTGCGGCTCCGCACCTGCGGTCTAAGCCTCGCAGGTGCAGTCACAGTAGATGACAACAACCTCAGCTTTCTTCAAACTCTCAAACTTGATTCGTTAATCACCCGGAATCCACCCGAGGCCCCCCGGACCCCGTCCAATTACACCAACCTGCTCCAAAACATAGTGCGGACTTGCTCGAGGCCTCAGATCACATCAATCAACGCCGAAATCACGAATCGCTCTAAAATTCAAACCTTAAGAACTTGAAATTTCGAACTCCCACATTCAATGCCGAAACCCATCAAATCACGTCCGACTGACCTCAAATTTTGCACACGAGTCATATTCGACATTACGGACCTGCTCTAACTTCTGGAATCGCATTCCGACCTCGATATCAAAATTTCCACTTCCGGTCGGATTTCTCAAAAACCTTCAAATTTCTATCTTTAGCCAAATGACTTCAAAATGACCTACGGACATCCAAATTCACTTCCGATCGCGCTCCCAACTCCAGAATCATCATACGGAGCTATTCCCAGGCTCAGAATCCTAAACGGACATCGATAACACTGATATGCCTTACAACCCAAATTTATGAAATTCTTCTAAAATGGTATCTTCCATAATATACGCTGAAACGCTCCCAGGTTATCCAAAACCCGATCCGGACATACGCCCATGTCCGAAATCATCATACAAGCCTGCAGGAACCTTCAAATCGTGATTCAGAGGTCGTTTACTCAAAATCCCAATCTTAGCTTATTCTTCCAACTTAAGACTTCCGAATTGAGAACTTTGTTTCCAAATTAACTCTAAACTTCCCGAAATTCAATCCCGACCATGACCACGGGTCATAATACCTGAAACGAAGCTGCTCACGGCCTCAAACCGCTGAACGACGCGTTAGAGCTGAAAACAACCGGTCGGGTCGTTACATTCTCCCCTACTTAAACAGAAGTTTGTCCTCGAACGTGCTAAAAACTGCTCTGGAGTTATCTGAATTCACTGTTTAACATTTCGAGCACCTTCCCGTTCTACCACAACCCGGTTGAGTACATTAGCTTGATTAAATCTGAAAATTTCTTCTTTTATCCACATAATAAGTTCGGAATCCAGTTCCAACACTTGAAATTCTCTGCCAGGCCTAGTTCCAATATACACACCGTATCAACTACCGCCCGACATACCAGAATATGACTACATACCTTTGCTGAATCAGTACCATGCACCGCATAACTCATCATCTGACCAAAATGACACTCACTGAACCTTAATAGCCAAAATTCCACGAATCTGATGCTCCCAATGCACCTCATGATATATATACACATCCTGCTATAATGCTGGCGATACCATCCCAACAGAGGAGATGTGTAGAAATTCATAATCAACTGCCGAGTTAACAAATCATTGAATATCTCCTCTTGACTAGAATCATCACCTCATTACAAACCAAATAATGTTATTTGTTCTTTAATATAGTCTGCATAATCTTATCGCTCTGATCCCTGATCCAATAATCTCGTCTCACCCAGTATGAAATGTTTAGACGACAAATCACCCTAAACATGACCAACAACGTCACATGATACTACATCGCGCCAATAGGCCATAACTTGAACATGATAAATAAGAAATGACCCAGGAAGGGACTATTCAACTCACGCAACTAATATGAACTCTTCTCATAAAATAGGAAGTAAAACATAAGAAAAATAAATATAGTAACCTTACTCATCATCACACTGTTGCGGCGTGCAACCCGATCCAAATAGCATACCCGTGGCGACGTGCCACCTGATCCACACATAAAATTTGCATAAGAAGATATATACGGAGCTGAATTGCTCACTATTACAAATTACTGAATATCGATCATAAGCACGCTAAGTGCATAATACCATCCTGGGGAGACTGACAAAGCCATATTCTCACAAAACTCAAGCACAACTGAGGTGCGATAATATGCATACTCTAGATCTCAAGAGCTGTCCTGCTCACATAACATCATCACTACGCGGATATCTCAACACATAAGAAATTATCAAGCCGTTTCACAACTTACACGGCACAATCATATTATCACATGAATTTGACGAAGACGGAACAACATCCGCTGTCCTAATACCTTCCCATGAATAGCGCTCCACTGAAATGAACATGCTTGGATCCTACGTAATCATATTTAAATCCATCCACAAACATCGAGTCTACCTTGCTCGCACCAAACTAAGGTAATAGCTTTACCTGGGTCCTTATTAAATCACTTTCTCTCATAATACGCGAGAACAACCATCATAGCCGGGACAAACACCCGACAATCCACAACCAAATGAACTGAACGCCTTCTAGGAATAAATTCTCAACTAAGCAATATTGCACTTCTTTATACTCAGTCCAAATCTTCAATCCATTAAGTGACTACATGTCACACTTATACAATCTTCTCGTGGTTACGCTCCCACGACCTTCCACATAAGGTAACAAGTCTGCACACCCGCATCACCGACCACACTAATACTGCAAAACACATCAAGAACCCATGACCAGGGTACAAAGCTTCTTCCCCAAATATCGATCTCAGGTGACACAGAAGATAACACCAGCTTACTCTGAACTTTCAAATCACTTTTTCTTGCTCATCCGATCTCATGACATCCTTGTTAACACCGAACCGCAATCTCGATTCTTACTCCCAGTTACATACTGCTTACCGCACCTAACATGCCAATATGAGGTAGCGCAAGAATTCCATCATAACTTCTGAACCACCAATAGGGTGAACACTTTATCATATAGAAACCTTTTACTTAACTCAATTCAAGAGTACCATCTCAACACACGAGTGAATTCTTACAATTACCCAACATGCAAATCCTTAAGTAGTAGTCTATACCACCATAAACCTTCCGGGATACGCCTACACCTGACAGGCCATAATGCTTGAATGCTTCCAAGTAAAATCTATTACGATCGCCGACATGCCTCGCATACACCGGCACAAACCTCATGCATAACTTAATCACATCGAAGGAACTGATCACTGCCGTAAATGTGCCATTTCAACCATGGCTAAACAATCTATCTTCTTTTAAGCATTTTCAATACCCTCAGGAATAATAGTAACTTCTTTCAACTCATAGCAACTCAACCCTCACTCATCCCGAGTGACCTTGATTCACGAGACTATGCTGCCTAAATCCCGCAACCCGTCTCATACCCTCCTGATAATCTTTCTACGACCCGGAGTTTATTTCTCCCACTCATCCAATACTAACCTGCACGCTGAAAATAACATGGAGCACTCCAACCATTTTCCCTTTCTCAGGAATTATACTGCAAAAGCTCGACTCTTAATCATACTGCTGCCTGAAACCCTTAAATGCCGCATTCTTAACTTTTGAATTCACTAGGACCGCTATTGAGTGTCACCCACTCTGACTAGCCCCGAATACAAGAAACTCCA
The DNA here is from genome assembly GCA_005239525.1 of Nicotiana knightiana. Taxonomy (NCBI): domain Eukaryota; kingdom Viridiplantae; phylum Streptophyta; class Magnoliopsida; order Solanales; family Solanaceae; genus Nicotiana; species Nicotiana knightiana. The sequence continues at coordinate 41,821 of ML435841.1, forward strand.
AGGCTCTTCTAGTACATGAACACCCTTTTCAATGAAGCCCGTGACTGGGTCACTACCCTTACAACTCTCCTATGCATTAAGCATAAATTCTGAATCTTCCAAAGCCTAACCCTGGTCCGATAGGGCCAACTTTTGCACACATTCATCAAATCCCATGCATGATCACCATTTTATTCCTTTCCCCTTAGTTGAAAATAACTTGCCAACACGCCGACAATCCGCAACCCTATGATAACACAATCCTGCAACCCAACTGTAGGTGGTGGGACTCCCCCACTTAGCCTGAAGCTATTCCTTGCGCCACTCTAGACCCTGCCAAGATCCTTTCTCCTTTGTTAACATGATCTTGGTCAACCAATCCGTCCAATTCTTCTAAATTCTCTTGTTAGTACTCCGTAAACACTGAAATCCCCTAGCATCATTCACACATTCTGCCTCCTACCGAATAGTCACTAAAATCCCTCATAGAAACTTGCCAACCACACGAGGACTAACCTACTCACAGGAGATAACCCACCTATGGAAATCACCAACTGACACCTTCCGACGACGCCGAACTGCCCACCCTCTACAACATCAATATCCCATCCTAAACCTGTTCCCATTCACCAACTTTACCTGTCCGTTCGCTCCTCATGGATATCTACTAAATGCACGACAATATCTTCTATTTCCAAGCTATGCTGCCGCTCCCCCACTTTGTGACTGCTCGACTTCCGCTTCTTACACCTGGCCTCCTAGAAATGGAACAACCGCCTAGCCTCAATTCAATAACATTCTCTGCAGCTCTTAAACACGCAGATCACCACGAATTCAAACTCTCCGAAGATCATCTCTTTCTAGGTGCCTTCATTATCAACACTTATCCGGTACTGAACCATCGCACCTCACGGTCTCTGCCAACCACATTCTTCAATACTTCTTCACAATACTCTGGCCCCATGCACCCAAAGAAATCACGGCACTGACGAACTTAACACATTCCATTCGATCAAGGACAACGATAACACATCACATGTGAATACTCCACGTTACTTGAAAACACCAAGTCTTAATACTTTATCAACCCAAAACCTGACCACCTATAGTCCAAATGCCTATCCTCTACCGGAACTAAAATACCGAAATCACACTCTGAGAAGGCCTCCCTTCATACCATTCATCACCCCCAACATACGGGAAAGCATTCTATCATCATATCGACATCGCGCGATAACCAATTGCAAGCATCATCACTACCTGAGCATAGCCTTAAGGCTCTCAGAAACATAGCTACTGAGCTGAAACAACATTTTATTCTTCCACAGGTCAACGAAAATAGCCTCAATCAACTTCGCAGGGAGAAATATCCCGCACCGCACCCATAGCACCATTTTAATTCCTCAAATTCCTGATTCATAGCAAGCGCTTCGCGATGCGTAAGATTGAGTAGGAATAAACATAGGCATAAGCCTCAAAGGAATCAAATAGCACGATGAGGAATCAAGAAGGGAAGTAATCCTAATAGCTCTGTTGCCTCTCGAAGATAAGTACAGACGTATCCGTACCGATCCGCAAGACTCTACTAGACTCGCTCATGACTCGTGAGACCTAAGAGAACCTAGCGCTCTGATACCATGTTGTCAAGACCCAAAATCCCTAAGGTCGTGATGGCGCCGGACAACATTGTTAGTCAAGCGTATCATTTAAATAATTAAGTTAAATTTCTTGTTTTAGCATTTTTGAAATCATTATCTTTAACTTGTTACGTAATAACTAAACAAACTCCGTTAAGTAAATACAATGGTTTAAATGTTCCATTTTAGAAAATATATCCCAAACACATCCCAGAACCCGGTGTCACAAGTACATGAGCAATTTCTAAGAATTTATATAATCATCACAAAGCTTGTCCGAAATACAAATTGGACAAGGAATTTAAAAATAAAAATAAATACAATATAGGGAGACTCTGTCAGCTGCGGATCGCCTCCGGATGATGCAACTCGCATAAGTCTCCAAATCCGCCACATCGCTATGAAAGTACCTGTGCAATAAAAATGCACAGCAAGTGTATCATGAGTACGAAAACAACGTGTACTCAGTAAGTCTCCCGCCTAACCTCAGAGAGGTAGTGACGAGAGGTCGAATTAGACACTTGCTAGAGGTCAATTTAGTATATTCGAGTGTGACACTAAGCATGATTATCATAGGCAATTTTTTAAAATCAGGAATAAATAATATCAACTCCTTCCACATTTAACACTTCAAAATCTTCGTCATATTAATAACAATTAATCAACATGGGTGATTTAATCAAATAACAAATAATCAACGGGAAGGAACAACTTCTTCCAAAAAATTTAATAACTTTAAATCTCTGTCATTTCAGTTGACAACTTAAAATTCCAGGCTAGTAGTCAGGCAAACTCACAGCAAATACGCAGTAAATATCATGCGCAAGCAATGACGAGGGTCGAACGGCACGGACCAATAATAATAAATTGTGCTCTGCCGGAGAGTCGAACAACTCGAATCATAGATGCATCTATTTTTCCCCGCTCGCGAATCGATCATGCGACGCGGTCAACATAAAAATAATAAGGCTAGCCTGCTCGCGAATCATATTTGCGATTCAAGTGCTCATATGTACACATATTCACATAATAAATCCGCATTTTTATCAAGAAAGTAGTTTCTCAGGAAAGTGGTAAAATTCTTCTTAAAGGAACATGAAAAATAGCTTTTAAATCTTTGTTTTGAAACTCATTTGCCAAGTTTAATAATATTCAATAATATAACCTTATCAGGTATACAATTATCCACGGAGGAATCAATTCTCTTTCTAAATAATTATGAAAGGTACACTCTAGTCTTCTTAGGAAATCAATTACCGATTCAATAGCATTTACAGCCTAATATTAGTGGCAGGATCACATGTACAACACATAAGGCATGCTAGTGGGTCCTAGTCTACCCGGACATGGCATAATTGTAGCTACGCACGGACTCCCGTCACCTTGTTCGTACGTAGCCCCCGAAGATAACAACACATACTTAATTAGTTCACCTAGGGGGACAATTCCCCCTCACAAAGTTAGAAAGGAGACTTACCTCGCTCCGAAATCCATAACCGGCTTCCAAGCCCTTCCGACGACTCCAGTGGACGCACAACGCCCCAAAACTATCCAAATAACGGCAAACCAATGAAAATATACTCTAATATTTTCAATAATTCCAAATTATATAATTTCCCAACCCCGCTCAGTGAATTGACCAAAATGCCCTCGGGCCCACGTGCCCGGAATCCGAAATTTCTCAAAGATATATTCTACCCATAGCTTTACTAGTTCAATTATACAATTTACTCTAAATTCCATGCTCAAATTTGTGGTAGAAATCCGAAATAAAATTTTCTAGGTTTTCTTTAAAATTTCCCAAATTCCTACAAATTCTCATGTATAATTCCATGTACTAACCTTGTATTTAACTTAGAAACATGAAGGAATTACTTACCTAGTGATCCTTGATGAAAACCCTCTCTTGAAGCTCCTCCAAAATCGTCCACACCAAGTGAAAAATGAAGAAATGGACAACAAATCTCGATTTTAAAACATTCTGCCCAGGCCATTTTTCGCACCTGCGATATCGCACCTACGGTTCCGCAGGTGCGACAAAACCTCTGCACCTGCGGCTTTCCTCTGCTCAAGACAACTTCGCATCTGCACCCATTGTCCACATCTGCGGCTTCGCAGGTGCGGAAATATCATCGCACCTGCGCTCCCAGCCAGACCACCACTTCTTCGCACCTGCGGCGCCTTAGCAGCACCTACGGCCCAAGCCTCGCAGGTGCGGTCACACCAGATGACAACAACCTCTGCCTTCTTCAAACTCTCAAACTTGATCCGTTAATCACCCGGAATCCACCCGAGGCCCCCCGGGACCTCGTCCAATTACACCAACCTGCTCCAAAACATAGTGCGCACTTTCTCGAGGCCTCAGATCACATCAATCAACGCCGAAATCACGAATCGCTCTAAAATTCAAACCTTAAGAACTTGAAATTTTGAACTTCTACATTCGATGCCGAAACCCATCAAATCACGTCCGACTGACCTCAAATTTTGCACACGAGTCATATTCAACATTATGGACCTATTCCAACTTCCGGAATCGAATTCCGACCTCGATATCAAAATTTCCACTTCCGGTCGGATTTCTCAAAAACTTTCAAATTTCTATCTTTAGCCAAATTACTTCAAAATGACCTACGGACATCCAAATTCACTTCCAATCGCGCTCCCAACTCCAGAATCACCATACAGAGCTATTCCCAGGCTCGGAATCCAAAACAGACATCAATAACACTTATATGCCTTACAGCCCAAATTTATGAAATTCTTCTAAAATGCTATCTTCCATAATATATGCCGAAATGCTCCCAAGTTATCCAAACCCCGATCCGGACCTACGCCCAAATCCGAAATCATCATACGAGCCTGCAGGAACCTTCAAATCGTGATTCAGAAGTTGTTTACTCAAAATTCCAATCTTAGCTGATTCTTCTAACTTAAGGCTTCCGAATTGAGAACTTTCTTTCCAAATTAACTCTAATTTTCCCGAAATTCAATCCCGACCACGCCCACGGGTGATAATACCTGAAACGAAGCTGGTCACGGCCTCAAATCGCTGAACGACGCGCTAGAGCTCAAAATGACCGGTTGGGTCGTAACAACCCAATCCAATATATATATATATAAAACGCTGTGGCGTGCATCCCGATCCATCACTATCCTCACAATCCGACTCTCAGCCTTACTCAGTCATCACCCTCACAAGCCACTCGAGCAAATCACCACAAATCACGGGGACTCAGCCCAAAATATCTTTCATTTGTTTTGAAAACAGGGTGATAAACAAGAATAATCAATAAACAAGTATAAATTATGACTGAGATTATATTTTCTATCAAAAATAATGTGAGAATAGTAGTAAAAAAAAAACACCCATGTGGGTCCAAACAGGCCGGCACAAGGCTCCAAACATGGCATACAACTCAAAATATAGTATAAATCTCTAAAATTCGGAATATCATATGATTTCAAATCAAATACACGACTTAGTAGTCGCTACGGTACGGACCAAGTCATAATCCCTATCGGTGCACGCCGGTCACATAGCATGTGCGTCATCTCCCTTATCAAATCAGTACAAAATGCTGGGGTTTCATACCCTCGAGTCTAGATTTACGTTCGTTACTTACCTGAAACCGGATGAAAAACTACACCGTGATGCCTTTTTCCCTCGACTAGGACTCAACGCGCTCCGAATCTATACAAAACATATTCATATCATCAAAATATTCTAAAGGGACAAAGCCCACTCGAAAATATCCAATTTACATCAAAAGTCCCGAAATTGACCAAACCCAACCCCCCAAGCCCACGTCTCCGATTCTGATAAAAATTACAAAACTAGAATCCTTACGTTCTCATGAGTTCATGCATACCAAATACATCAAAAGAGGACCCCAAATGGCCCCTCAACTCCCCAATTTATACTTTCAAATTTCAAGCCCTAATCTCCCAAATTTCACCACTAAAACATGATCAAACAACGGAATAATTGTCATAAACACAATATACAAGGTCCATGTAGCTTACCTCACTGAACACACTTGATTCCCCCTGAAATCCCAGCTCTAAGCTCAAAAATCCATCAAAATGGTGAAGAAATGAGTGAAAATTTGCGAAGGGAACCTTATATAGGTTCTGCCCAGAAATCTCGCACCTTCGACCCCATGCAACGCACCTGCGGCGCTGCACCTGCGGCGCTGCACCTGCGGCGCTGCACCTGCAGAAAATCCCTCGCAGGTGCGGATACTCACTTAAACTCAAAACCTGCATCTGCGGCCTTCCACACACACCTATGGTCCAGCAGGTGCGAGCCAACCTCCGCACCTGCACTCCCAGGCCAGGCTCCAATTTTCTGCATCTGCGCAAAGTCTTGCGCACCTGCGGCTCCCCGTCCACAGGTGCGGCCACACCAGAAGGGCTGCACCAGCAGCCAATTGCTGCATTTTCCAACTTCCAACCTTCCAAAATCACCAGAAATCAATCCCGAGCCCCTCAGGGCCTCAACCAAAGGTACCAACAAGTCGTATACCAACATACCAACCTAGTCGAACCCTCGGAACACTAAAAATAAGATCAAAACACCAAATCAAATCCAAATTCAAGCCTAAGGATTTCTAAACTTCCTAAATTCGCCAACGATGCCGAAACCACCCAAACCACGTCCGAATGACCTGAAAATTTGCATACACATCCCAAATGACCCTACGAACCTGTTCCAACTTTCGGAATCCCATTCTGACCCTGATAGCTAATTTTCCACTGCGACCAAAAATTGCCAAAAATCCAATTTCACCAATTCAAGCCTAATTCTACTCCGGACCTCCGAATGACATTCCGAACACACTCCTAAGTCCCAAATCACCTAATGAAGCTATCTGAGCCACAAAACCACATTCCGAGATCCTTTACCTATAATTCAACTTCCGGTTGACTTTTCCAACTAAATCACCATCCTAAGAGACTAAGTTTCTCATTTCTCATCATAACCACTCCGAACCCGAACCAATCAACCCAACGCAACACAAAAGAGCTTAACCGTACAAGAATGAAGAAGGAGTGGGAAAAACAGGGCTAAAATCTCGGAACGACCACATGGGTCGTTACATTCTCCCCCTCTTAAATAAACGTTCGCTCTCGAACGGGTCTAGAAACATACCTGCAGTCTAAAAAAGGTGGGGATTTCAGCTCCGCATCTCCCACTCGGTTTCCCAGGTGACCTCCTCCACCGACATCCCTCTCCACTGTACTTTCAATGAATGGATACTGGCTCCCACCTCGTACGACATATCACCCTCTAGCTGCACCGAACTGAAGTCCAAAACATGAGACAGGTCACCAATATACTTCCGAAGCATGGAAACATGAAATACCGGATGAATGCTCGCCAAGCTAGGTGGAAAGGCAAGTCTATAAACCACCTCTCCAACTCTCCGAAGCACCTCAAAAGGCCCAATGAACCGGGGACTCAACTTGCCCCTCTTTCCAAACCGCATAACACCCTTCATGGGTGACACATTCAGCAAGACCTTCTCCCCAACCATGAAAGATACATCCCGCACCTTCCAGTCCGCATAACTCTTTTGCCTCGACTGCGCCGTGCGAAGCCGCTCCTGAATCAAGTTCACCTTATCTAAAGCATCCTGTATCAAATCTGTACCTACGAGTCTGACCTCACCCGGCTCAAACCAACCGACCGGAGATCTACACCTCCTCCCATACAAAGCCTCATACGGAGCCATCTGAATACTCGACTGATAACTATTATTATATGCAAACTCTGCAAGTGGCAGAAACTAGTCCCATGAGCCCCCAAAGTCAATAACACAAGTGCGCAACATGTCCTCTAGTAACTGAATAGTGCGCTCGTACTGCCAGTCCGTCTGAGGGTGAAAAGCCGTGCTCAACTCAACCTGAGTACCCAACTCTCTCTGCACGGACCTCCAGAACTGCGATGTGAACTGAGTACCTCTATCAGAAATGATGGAAATCGGAACACCATGCAACCGAACAATCTCCCTGATATAAATCTCAACTAACCGCTCCGAAGAATAAGTAGGACCAACATGAATGAAGTGAGCGGACTTAGTCAGCCGATCCACAATAACCCATATAACATCGAACCTCCTCGAAGTCCGTGGGAGCCCGACTACAAAGTCCATGGTGATTCGCTCCCACTTCCACTTAGGAATAACCAAACTCTGATGCAATCCATCGGGTCTCTAGTGCTCGTACTTGACCTGCTGACAATTGAGACATCGAGCTACAAATCCAATAATATCCTTTTTCATCCTCCTCCACCAATAATGCTGCCTCAGATCCTGATACATCTTCGCGGCACCCGGATGGATGGAATACCACGAGCTGTGGGCCTCCTCAAGAATCAACTCCCAAAGCCCATCTACATTAGGCATACATATCCAACCCTGCATCCTCATAACACCATCATCACCAATAACTACATCCTTGGAGTCACCTCACCGGACCCTATCCTGAAGAACGAGCAAGTGTGGGTGATCATACTGGCGCTCTCTGATACGATCATAAAGAGAAGACCTGGAGGCTACACAAGCCAATACCCGACGGGGCTCTGATAGATCCAACCTCACCAACTGGCCCGCTAAGGCCTGAACATCAAGTGCTAATGGTCTCTCAGCTGCTGGAAGATATGCTAGACTCCCCAAGCTCTCTGCTCTGCTACTCAAGGCATCGACCACTACATTGGCCTTTACCGGATGGTATAGAATAGTGATATCATAGTATTTGAGAAGCTCTAACCATCTCCTCTGACGCAAGTTCATATCCTTATGCTTAAACAAGTGTTGCAGGCTACGGTGATCCGTAAAAACCTCAAAATGAACCCCATACAAATAATGACGCCAAATCTTCAAGGCGTGAACAATGGCTGCTAGCTCAAGATCATGCACTAGGTAATTCTTCTCATGAGTCTTCAACTGGCACGAGGCATAGACAATCACCCTGCCCTCCTGCATCAAAACACAACCAATGCCTATCCTCGAGGCATCATAATACACGGTATAAGAACCTGAAGTTGATGGAAATATTAACACTGGAGCTGAGGTCAAAGCCGTCTTGTGCTTCTGGAAGCTCTCCTCACACTCGTCTGACGGTAATATCCTGCCAAACCAAGGAAGCTCCTAATCTCTGTAGCTGAGGACGGTCTGGGCCAACTCTGCACCGCCTCTATCTTCTTCAGATCAACCTGAATACCCTCGTTGGACACCATGTGTCCCAAGAAAGATATTGAGCCCAACCAAAACTCACACTTGGAAAATTTTGCATAAAGCTTCTCCTCCCTCAATTTTTGCAATACAACCCTCAAATGCTGAGCATGATCCTCTTGGCTACGAGAATACACTAGGATGTCATCAATGAACACAATAACAAAGGAATCCAAATATGGATGAAATACGCTGTTCATCAAATCCATGAACGCTGCGGGGGCATTGGTCAGCCCAAAAGACATCACCAAAAACTCATAGTGGCCATAACGGGTCCTGAAAGCAGTCTTGGAAATATATGAATCCCGAATCTTCAGCTGATGTTACCCGGATCTCAAATCAATCTTAGAGAACACCCTAGCTCCTTGAAGCTGGTCAAACAAATCACCGATGCGAGGCAGAGAATACTTATTCTTGACTGTAACCTTGTTCAGCTGCCTATAGTCAATACACATTCTCATGGAACCATCCTTCTTCTTCAGGAACAACACCGGTGCACCCCAAGGTGACACACTAGGCCGAATGAACCCCTTTTTTAGGAGTTCCTGAAGCTAGTCTTTCAATTCCTTCAACTCCGCTGGTGCCATACGATACAGTGGAATAGAAATAGGCTGAGTGCCCGGCACCAACTCAATGCCAAAATAAATATCCCTATCGGGCAGCATGCCTGACAAATCAGTAGGAAACACATCAGTATACTCACGGACTACAGGAACAAAATCGACAATTGGAGTCTCAACACTGACATCCCTCACAAAAGCCAAATAAGACAGACATCCTTTCTCCACCATACGCTGAAACTTCAGGTATGAAATCACCCTATTAGGCACATAATCAATAGAACCTCTCCACTCGACTCCCGGGCATCCCAACATCTCTAAGGTCACGGCCTTAGCATGACAATCTAGAACAACATGACACGGAGATAGCCAATCCATGCCCAATATCACATCAAAGTCAACCATGCTAAGAAATAGCAGATCCACTCGGGTCTCCAGACCCCCAATAGCTATAACACATGACCGATACACTCGGTCCACAATAATAGTATCGCCCACTGGAGTCAACACATGAATAGATATGACTAAGGACTCGCGGAGCATATCCAGGAAGTGGGAAAAATATGATGAAACATAGGAATACGTGGAACCAGGATCAAATAAGACTGAAGCATCTCGGTGACAAACTGAAACCATACATGTAATCACTACATCTAAGTCCATAGCATCTGGTCTGGCTGGAAGTGCATAAAAACGGGCCTGATATCCATCGTATCGACCTCCTCCTCTAGGGTGGCCTCTAACTGCCTGACCCCCACCCCTCGCTGCCTGGGCGGGTGGTGAAGTAACTGGAGCTGATGTCGAGGGCTGAACCCTCTGTTGAGATGGACCCCCAAGAAAATGAGGACATTGTCTCCTCATATTCCCGAACTCTCCACACTCGTAACAACTCCCCGGTGCTGGAGACGGGGACTGAAGGGAAGCCCTAACACCAGGATAACCTCTGGAAGAATCAGATAGATGAGCCCTGAACCGATGGTGCTCGAGATGAACTCTGGGCTGGAAGAGAACTGAATGATGAGTGCCCCTGGTGAGAACTGTGAGGACCATGACCAGCGGATCCCCTATGATAATCTGAGAGGCCCGACTGAGCCTGCCTGAATGGACGGCCCCTGCCGTGCTAGAACTGCCCCTGAAGGAAAACCACCAAAACTGCCAGATCCTCGAGGCGTCCCTCTCATCTCGCTCCTGGCGACGAACCAACTCAATCTCTCGGGTAATATCAACAACCTGCTCAAAAGTAGCACCCGATACCTTCTCTTTGGTCATAAGAATACGAAGCTGATACGAGAGGCCATCCATATATCTCCTGATCCTATCTATCTCTGTAGGGACTAACCAAATAGCATGACAGGCAAACTCCAAAAACCTCATCTCATACTATGACACTGTCATCTCACCATGTCGCTGCTGGTGAAACTGCATGCGCAACTCCTCTCTGTGGGACTGTCGAACATACTTCTCTAAGAAGAGAGTGGAAAACTGCTGCCAAGAAAGGGGCGCTGCACCAACGGGCCTACACCTCTCATAAGCCTCCCACCAAGTAAATGCAGCTCCTGAGAACTGGAAGGTAGTAAACGAGACCCCACTAGTCTCAAATATCCATGCCGTACGAAGCATCCTCTGACACTTTTCTAAGAAACCCTGGGCATCCTCGCCCTCGGCACCACTGAAAGTCGGAGGTCAAAGCCTCTCAAATCTCTCCAACCTACGCTGCTCGTCGTCAGCCATAGCTGGAACCACAAAATCCTGGGCTGGTGCAACCGGCTGAGCTAGAATTGCCTCCGGGGTCTAAAGCCCTTGAGTAACCTACTCAGGTGTGCGAGAAACTGGAGTCTGAGTGCCTCCCCCAGCTTGAGAAGAAGCGGCTAAAGTAGGAATATCGACTGCCTGAGCAAGACTGGTGTATGCAGCCAGAATCTGGGCCAAGGTCTCCTGAAGACCCGGAATAACAATAGGCACAACTGGTGCCTGAACTGGTCCCGCTGGAGCATCTGTGGCTGGGACCTGATCTGGAACAACATGCGGGTCTATGGGTGCCGCCCTGGCAGCTGCGCGGGCTGCACCTCCACCTCTACCATGACCTCGATCGCAGCTTCGACCCCTCATGGGCCCCACTGGTGGCTGATTGCCCTGATCGGTAGCGCGTGTCCGCACCATTTGTGAGAGAATGAAACAACCAAAGTTTAGTTTCCAGAATCAATAGATTCACACGCCAAGAATTCAAGAAATGTGAGACTTTTACTAACTTGTCACGACCCCAAATCTACACAGGCTGTGATGGCGCCTATTGTGATATTAGGCTAGCCAATTTACTAAACATAATACAAGGAACTTTCCATTTAAAACAATAATGCGATTTATCATAACCTGACACGTTTAGTATTTCACGAATGCCGATAATCAATGAAAACATCTATATAATATCCCCAAAACCCGGAGTCAACAGTCATGAGCAACTAAATGAAACACAGAATCTGACACGCTTTCCTTAATACAACAAGTCTAGGAAAAATAAAAATAGCGACAAAATGAGAAGGAGAAGGGTGGGGCTGCGAATGCCGTGTAGTTACCTCACAGTCTCCGACAAATGCTCCACTAAGGATAATCAAATCTCACCCGATCCGGGCCCCTAGATCTGCACACAAGGTGCAGGGAGTAACATGAGTACACCAACTCAGTAAATAACAAATATAAATAAGGACTTGAGTGCAGTGACGAGCTTTTAAAATCATGTAAATACATGTAACAAACATCAGTGGAAATCAATAAATCAAGTCAGGGATCTACGTCCCGAAAGTTTCATAAAACTCCAGTTTTCCCTTTCCAAATTTCATATAAAACATTGGTTCAATATTTATCGTTTAGAGGCAAAAATGTAAAGAAGAGTGAAAACAGTAGTTCCATAGCAAATAAGCCCCTCGGGCACAATGTCACTCACAATATAAAGTCTCTCGGGCAACCCTCTCAGTAAACTCGCGACTCATCTCTTGTCAATCAACACTCACACTCAGCACTCACGCTCGATATGTGCCATATAATAACCGCTGTGACGTGCAGCCCGATCCATATGTATATATACATAACGCTGCGGCATGCAACCCGATCCATAAATAGTTGGCTGTCCTCACTGGGGGTGTACAGACTCCGGAGGGGGTCCTTCAGCCCAAGCGCTATATTGCTGCGGCGTGCATCCCAATCCAATATAAATACCGCTGCAGTGTGCAACCTGATCCAATATATCTCTCGCTGCGGCATGCAGCCCGATCCAATATATATCTCGCTACGGCGTGCAGCCCGATCCAATATATATCTCGCTACGGCGTGCAGCCCGATCCAATATATATATATATATATATGGTTGATCTATCACTATCCTCACAATCCGGCTCTCGACCTCACTCAGTCATCACCCTCACAAGCCACTTGGGAAACTCTCCACAAATCATGGGGACTCAACCCAAAATATCTTTCATTTGTTTTAAAACAGGGTGATAAACAGGAATAATCAATAAACAAGTATAAATTATGACTGAGATTATATTTTCTATAAAAAACAATGTGAGAATAGTAGTAAAACAAAACACCCATGAGGGTCCAAACAGGCCGGCACAAGGCCCTAAACATGGCATACAACCCAAAATATAGTATAAATCTCTAAAATTCGAAATATCATATGATTTCAAATCAAATAGCGACTTAGTAGTCGCTACGGGGCTGACCAAGTCACAATCCCTACCGGTGCACGCCCACACGCCCGTTACCTAGCATGTGCGTCACCTCCCTTATCAAATCAGTACAAAATGCCGGGGTTTCATACCCTCAGGTCTAGATTTACGTTCGTTACTTACCTCAAACCGGATGAGAAACTACACCGCGATGCCTTTTCCCCTCGACTCGGACTAAACGCGCTCCGAATCTATTCAAAACAGATTCATATCATCAAAATATGCTAAAGGGACAAAGCTCACTCAAAAATATCCAACTTACATAAAAAATCCCGAAATTGGCCAAACCTGACCCCCCGGACCCACGTCTTGGATTCCGATAAAAATGACAAAACTAGAATCCTTACGCTCTCACGAGTTCATGCATATAAAATACATCAAAATCGGACCCCAAATGGCCCCTCAACTCCCCAATTTATAGTTTCAAATTTCAAGCCCTAATCTCTCAAATTTCTCCACTAAAACATGATCAAACAATGGAATAATCGTCATAAACACAAGATACAAGGTCCATGAAGCTTACCTCACTGAACACACTTGATTCCCCCTTGAAATCCCAGCTCTAAGCTCCAAAATCCGTAAAAATGGTGAAGAAATGAGTGAAAATTCGCGAAGGCAACCTTATATAGGTTCTGCCCAGCAATCTTGCACATGCAACCCCATGCAACGCACCTGCGGCGCTGCATTTGCAGAAAATCCCTCGCAGGTGCGGATTCTCACTTAAACTCAAAACCCGCATCTGCGGCCTTCCACACGCATCTGCGGTCCCGCAGGTGCGAGCCAACCTCCACATCTGAGCTCCCAGGCCAGGCTCCAATTTTCCGCATCTGCGCAAGGTCTTCCGCACCTGTGCCTTCGCACCTGCGGCTCCCCGTCCGCAGGTGCGGCCACATTAGAAGGCCTGTACCAGCAGCCAATTACTGCATTTTCCAACTTCCAACCTTCCAAAATCATCCGAAATCAATCCCGAGCCCCTCGGGGCCTTAACCAAAGGTACCAACAAGTTGTATACCAACATACCAACCTAGTCGAACCCTCGGAACACTAAAAATAACATCAAAACACCAAATCAAATCCAAATTCAAGCCTAAGGATTTCTAAACTTCTGAAATTCGCCAACGATGCTGAACCACCCAAACAACGTCCGAATGACCTGAAAATTTGTGCACACATCCTAAATGAACCTACGAACCTGTTCCAACTTTCAGAATTCCATTCCGACCCCGATAGCTAATTTTCCACTGCCGACTGGAAATCGCCAAAAATCCAATTTCGCCAATTCAAGCCTAATTCTACTCCGGACCTCCGAATGACATTTCGAACACACTCCCAAGTCCCAAATAATTTAATGAAGCTATCCGATCCACAAAACCACATTCGAGATCCTTTACCTATAAGTCAACTTGCGATTGACTTTTCCAACTAAATCACCATCCTAAGAGACTAAGTGTTTCATTTCTCATCACAACCACTCCGAACCCGAACCAATCAACCCAACGCAACACAAAAGAGCTGAACCATACAGGAATGAATCAGAAGTGGGAAAAACCGGGCTAAAATTTCAGAACAACTGGCCGGGTCGTTACACGTAGGCTTCCTTAAACACCGGCGGCCAATTTCTTCTTTTACTATGTTGATTCAACACTGCTGAGCTACCCCATTTATTCATATACTCTTCGTTATTATTTTGGGGTAACTCTCATCCCTATTTATGCACTATGATCAGAAAAGTAGAGCTCTATACAGATAAATCTTGGCACGAACCATATAGTCTAGAAGCTCGTCAACCACTATACTCCCTCTGAAGCACCCAAAACCCGTAACCGTGACTTCCACACTGAGTAGAACTTCGCAAGTCCCAACTTTATCTCCTGCAAAAATCTCAGGCCTTATACATTCCAGGAAAAAATCGATATAAGACATGACCCCGCAATCTATTCCTTGACAGTGGACTCCCCCCCTTAGCACGAAGTCCTAGGTCCCAACGTCTGATAATCCGCTATGTTAAACTTCATAGCTCATATAAATCAACCCCATTGCTTTCAACTATTCCCACATTCTGCAATACTTCATAGCTATGTATCCTTCTGGAACCTGACTGGTCTAACATGTATCGACTGAGCTAGAACCTCCGCTTCTAGATCCACTTGAGGCTCTACCATAGGTACTGATGTTCGAGCTCTGGACTGAGCTTTGCCTCTACCTCTTCCCCTAATCGCAGCTATCATTGGGGCTCCATTTCTTGTCCGGTTGTAGATGCATTGCGTATTGTCGATATTTGCGAGAGGACAAGAACAAACGAGTTCAATCATTAGTGATAGAATAAATTCGCAGGACATAGTAGAATATAAGTGAAATTGTTCCTAACTTCATAGCCTCTGAGAGATAAGTACAGACATCTCCATACCGATCCTTCAGACTCTACTAAGTTTTTTCGTGAATTGTGAGACTTAGGCAACCTAGTGCTCTGATACCAACTTGTCACGACCCAAATTCCTAACTATTGGGATCGTGATGGCGCCTAACACCACACTTGCTAGGCAAGTTAGAACTTAATTAACCATTTTCCTTTAAATTTGTTTAAAGACGAATAAACAATTTCAAATAAACATGAAATCTAAAACTTTCCCATGACTGATATCAAGAATAATATTATAAATAATAAGACGAACCACGAACTAGTGCTAAATGTATAACTACCCAGGGTCTGGTGTCACAATTCACGAACTACTAAAGAACACTACAAATAATTGGGCTGAAAGAAATGTATCTCTGTTTTGAATGAAATAAAATAATATCTAAATAATAAAGGGAAGACTCCAGGAATCTACGGATGCCAGCAGATCTACCTAGTGTCTCCGTGCGAATAATGTCAGCTACTACTTTCACTTAACTCTGACCGGTACCTGGATCTGCACAAGAAGTGGAGAGTGCAGTATCAGTACAACCGACCCCACGTACTGAGTAAGTGCCGAGCCTAACCTCGACGAAGTAGTGACGAGGCTACAACGGGGCATTAACAATATAACCTGTGAATAATATATAATAAAGCAAGAAGGAAATTCTAAACTAAAAAAAACAATAATCTGTATCAATGAATAAAATAACTCAGCCACCTTTTCCAGGTCTCAGCTATAACCAATTCTCACATAATTTTCCAAATTTCCAAATTCCACTTCGAAACAACCATAAGTACATAATATGATAAATAGTAAAGTAAAACAGTAGGTTTACAAATCCTTGTGTTTAGAAATTAGTAAAACGTAAATGTCATCCCTTATTTCTCCTTGTTGCTGCGATAAACCTGATCCCACCTGTCCACCCTTATTACTCCTCCCTATATATATATCACCCTTATTTCTCCTGTTGCGGCGTGCAACCCGATCCCACCTGTCCACCCTTATCACTCCTTGTTGCGGCGTGCAACCCGCTCCTACCAGACAATCACATCTCTTTATTTATAAAAAGATTTTCACAATTTAAGTCAAAGCCTTTCACAATATTTATGTCTCAACACTTGTAAACAGAACAAGTTTCACTTTAAATAACAGTTAGAGCAGAATATGAAATAATGACAATAAAACAATGAGTGTTCCGGCCTTTATTTTATAAACAGTAAAACATGAATATTCTCCCTTATTTCTCCTTGTTGCGGCGTGCAACCCAATCCCACCTGTCCACCCTTATTGCTCCTCCCTCTATATATATATATATATCACCCTTATTTCTCGTCTTGTTGCGTGCAACCCGATCCCACCTGTCCACCCTTATTACTCCTTGTTGCGGCGTGCAACCCGCTCCCACCAGACAAATCACATTTCATCTCTTTATTTATAACAAACTTTCACAAATCTGATTCTAAGCCTTTCACAATACTTAAATTTCAATTATCATAAACAGGAAACTGCACCAATTATCACTACACAACGAAACCAACCGAAATGTATAATGTAACACTAACAACCAGCTCAACCAGATGTACCACAATGTGACTAAGGAATAAGTAACACTTTCAAATACTTGAAACAATATTTAACAACAAGTTGACGAACCAAGTAGATATGAAGGCATCAATGATCATAAAACAATTAAACTAGGGATCAATTAAATTAGAAACGGGGAAGAGATCGTGTTCAACAAGTAATTTTGT
This sequence comes from Nicotiana knightiana, assembly GCA_005239525.1. Classification (NCBI taxonomy): domain Eukaryota; kingdom Viridiplantae; phylum Streptophyta; class Magnoliopsida; order Solanales; family Solanaceae; genus Nicotiana; species Nicotiana knightiana. The sequence goes on from ML435841.1 coordinate 59,113, forward strand.
GGTGCATAGATACTCGTCACCTCACCTATACACCACACACATGCAAATTCACATAGAATTTAATTTGGGGATTCCTATTCCCTCAAGTCAAGGTTAAACCAAGCACTTACCTCAATTTCACAAGCAAATCACTGTTCTAGCACAACTTTTCCTTTAGAATTTGCCTCTAACCTGCTCGAATCTAATCACAATTGGTTCAATATCATCAACTATTGCTTAAAGGAATTAACTTTAATAAAAAACTATGATTTTCCTATGTTTTCTTATCAAAATACAAAATTGACCCCGAGCTCGCTTGGTCTAAACTCGAGGTTCGGACCAAAACCCGTTTACCCAATCTCCCCGAGCCCGGATATACAATTGGTTTTGGAATCCGACCTCAATTCGAGGTCTAAATCCCCAAATTTTGAAATTCCTAAATTCTACCCAAAACCCCCAAATTTTTACCATGAAAACTCTAGATTTTTGGTTGAAATCTTGTTAAAAGTTGTTAAGGAATGAAAGAAATTGGTTAGAGATCACTTACCAATGATTTGGAGAAGTTTGGATCTTTGAAAAATTGCCTATGGAGGTTTAGGGTTTGAGAGAATTGAAAAGGAAGTGAAAAACCCGTCTAAAATCTGATTTAACTGGGTGCGAATCTCGCATTTGCGAACCCTTCGATTTTGGGCAGTCATCGCATTTGCGATAAATTTGTCGCATTTGCGACATTTCGCTGCCTCGCATTTGCGAACAAGAATCTTACATTTGCGAGATCTGGGGCTGGCCCAGGACTTTGCAAATACGAAGCCTGATCTCGCAAATGCGAGATCAGAGGCCTGCAACACCAGATTTTCAGCTATGATGACATTTTCCAAGTCTAGCCACTTCGTAGCCTACCCGAAACTCACCCGAGCCCTCGGGGCTCTAAACCAAACATGCACGCAAGTCTAATAACATCATACATACTTTCTCGTGCGATCAACTCATCAAAATAACATCAAAATCTACAAATATAACCTCAAAACTCCAGATTTCCTCAAGAACACTCAAATTTCTAACTTTTCAGTCGGACGTCCGAATCACGTCAAACCAACTCCGATTCTCATCAAATTTCACAGATAGGACTTAAATATCATAACAAACTTGTTCTGGGCTCCGTAACCAAAATACGATCCCGATACCAATAATTTTACATATTATTTCATTTCTTTATTTCTTGTAATAACCAGCTGAACAATTTTCTTCAAAATATGTTTTCTAAGGCTAGAGACCTCGGAATTCAATTCCAGGAATACGCCCAAGTCCCATATTTTACTGCGGACCTCCCGGGATCGTCGGAACTCAGATCCAAGTCCGTTTACTCAAAATGTTGACCAAAGTCAACTAAAACCAAATTTTAACTCTAGAAATTACTATTTCTCATATTTTCACCTAAAAACTTTCCGATTTCATGCCCGGACTATGCACGTAAATTGAGATAATTAAAATTATTCTTTTTAAGGATAATGAGCCCAAAATAGTTTCTTAATTCACATAAAGAGACCAACACATTACAATTTTTAAATTGGAGGAACGTTGCTGCTTCCTTTTTAAGTTGTATTTTTTTATTGGTTGTTTTTTAAAATATGATATTATATTAATTTGTTTATTTTTTACGTCTAATAGTGACACTGCTTACAAAATTTTTTGTGTACGCACTGCAAAATAGTATTGATAACTACAATTTTTGGATCCCCATGTAGAAATTGAATCCTATTTACTAACAAAACTATTCACATACCAACCATTTAACTTCTCAATGAAGCATTTACACATCTTATTTACTCTTCCTAACTCTTTCGAATTCAAGACTGTTTTAGTCTTTTGAAATGATATAAAAAATGAAAAAAAGATACAGTTATAACAAAAAACACATGAGAGCTGGATAAAGATTGAAATTTGATATTATTTGTCACGACCCAAAATCCCTAAGGTCGTGATGGCGCCGGACATCAATGTCAGGCAAGCCAAATCATTAATTAATTGAAATAACTTTCCGGTTTTAACATTTATGAAAAGATTTCCTTTCACTTTATTACATATTTACCAAAAAAAAATTTGTTAATTAAAAATAATGGTTTGAATACTACATTTTTAACAAATATAACCCAACACATCCCAGAACCCGGTGTCACAAGTACATGAACAATTTCTAAGAATTTATACAATCATTACCAAGCCTGTCCGAAATACAACTGGACAAGGAAATTTAAAGTGAAATAAATACAGTACGAAGGAGACTCTGTCAGCTGCAGGTCGCCTCCGGATGATGCAGCTCGCCTAAGTCTCTGAATCCTCCACATTGCTATGAAAGTACCTGTGTAATAAAATGCACAACAAGTGTAGCATGAGTAAAAAAACAACGTGTACTCAGTAAGTCACCCGCCTAACCTCAGAGAGGTAGTGACGAGAGGTCAAATTAGACACTTACTAAAGGTCAATTTAGAATATTTAAGTATGACACTAAGAATGATTATCATAGGCAATTTATTTAAAATCAGGATTTAAATATTTTCAACTCCGTTCACGTTTAACACTTTATATCTTCGTCATGTTAATACAATTAATCAACATGGGTGATTTAATCAAATAACAATTAATCGACGGGAGGGAACAACTTCTTCTAAAATCTCTTTTAATAACTTTATATCTCTTTCATTTCAATTGATAATTTAATATTCCAGGCCAGTAATCAGGCAAAATCATAGCAACTACGCAGCAAATATCATGCGCAAGCAATGCCGAGGGTCGAACGACGTGGCCCAACAATAATAAACTGTTCACTGCCGAAGGGTCGAACGACTCGAACCATAGGTGCATCTATCTTCCCCGCTCGCGAATCGATCATGTGACGCGGTTAAAAATAATACGGCTAGCCTTCTCATGAATCATACCTGTGACTCAGGTGCTCATATGAATACAGACACAAATACAGGATCATCCTGCTCGCGAATCATAAATGCGACTCAGGCACCCAAAGTCACACATATCCACATAATAAATCCGTATTTTATTAAGAAAGCAGTTTTTCTCAGGAAAGTGGTAAAATTCTTCTTAAAGGAACATGAAGTATAGCTTTTAAATCTTTGTTTTGAAACTCATTTGTCAAGTTTAATGATATTCCATAATACAATCCAGTCCAAGTACACAAATATCCACAGAGGAATCAATTCTCTTTCTAGAAGATTAACAAAATGAACTCTAGTCTTCTTTTAGATATTCAATTACAATTTTGATTATACTAGCAGTTTAATTTACAGGCAGGATTACAGGTACAACACGTAAGGCATGCTAGTGGGTCCTAGACTACCCGGACATGGAATAATAGTAGCTACGCACGGACTCCCATCACCTCGTGCGTACATAGCCTCCAAAGAATATAGCATGTACTGAATTAATTCACCTAGGGGGACGATTCCCCCTCACAAAGTTAGAAAGGAGACTTACCTCGCTCCGAGATTTCCATAACCGGCCTCCAAGCCCTTCCGACGACTCCAACGGACGCACAACGCTCCGAAACTAACCACATAACGGATGTCACGACCCAAATCGATGGGTCGGGACGGGTGCTTGAGTCCGACCTGTCAAACACCCCTAGACATGCGTCTAAAATATGAACCTGAATAACATCTGCTGAACTACGAGAACATTATACATGAGGGAAATCTGCACAAAAGGAATACATACATATATGTACAACATACGTAGGACGATCCGACAAGGATGCTATAGACAACTATACATCTCAAAACTGGAAGCCGGCAAGGCCACATACTATCCAACCAGACATACTGTCTACAGACCTCTAATAGAAACATAACTGTATAAAGACGAGACTGAGACACGTCATACCCATATATATCTATATACAACGTATCGTACCAAAATAAAAAGTAGCCCGGATCAAGTGGAGCACTCCAACTCTCGCCGATCAGGGATCCTAAGAAGGGGGACCGTCAAATCGCCTACCTGTACCTGCGGGCATGAAATGCAGCGTCCCCAGGCAAAAGGGACGTCAGTACGAATAATGTATTGAGTATGTAAGGCACATAAATAAGTACATAAGAGACATGGAAGAAATATAGAGCACATGACTCAACCTGTAAGCTTGAATAGCTTTGTAAATCATAAATTACTTTTAGTCATGCATATGCATATGAATGTCATGTCGTGCATAGGTACATGTTTCATAATATCATCAGCCTCTGAGGGCATCCCATCATATCATATCAGCCACTGTGGGCAAAATCATCATCGTATACCAGCTGATCAGGTGGTGGTGCGTATATAACGCCATAACCTTTCCCATATCCCATATACATATATATACATACATATATACGCGTATATAATGCCGTTTGAATATACATACATATATACGCGTATATAACACCGTTTGAACCATATTTCAGCCACTGTGGGCAACATCATCATCATATACCAGCTGATCAGGTGGCGGTGCGTATATAACGTCGTAACCTTTTCCCATATCCCATATACATATATTTACATATATAAGCGTATATAACGCCATTTGGTCATGGGTCAATGTGAATATGTAAATGCATGAAATGCATATGAAATACGTCAATAGAATCTCTCGATACGTCATAAGGCCATTATGCCTCTGATCATGAAATAAACTTTACCAACATACGTATTTTTGAGACCCATGAACAGAAGATAATAATCATTCTTATGGGGAATCAAGAATATAGACACCCCTACTATTACTATGAATAGAGTAATTTATAGAAACTGTGTATTTACTCGTTTCTTCAGTACAATTTGGACCATGCCAAAAGAAAGAAGAGATAGCCTTAACATACCTGGGGTAGGAGAAACTCCGTATAATATTCTTGGCGAAGATTGCACTATACTCTTTTAGAACCGCAAAATTTGGATGGAATTAAGCTTCTGCTTCTTTGAAGTGTTCGAGCGAATTTAAGTTTCTGCTCGTTGAAATGTTTGAACTATTTTGAGATTCTGCTCTTGAAATGTTCAGACCAAGAAATGGAATGAAATATTCAAACCAAGAAATGGAATGGAATCTTGCTTTAGGATTTTGTTTTTTGGTTCCTTTCTCTAAATAAATGGAATCAGATACATAATCTTGTTCCTATTAAATCTTGAGGGCTCTTAGGTAGCCACCTAATACTTAGAGTGACTAAGAGTCACTTCATGTGGTTAGCTAAATGCTGCCACGTTTCTAGGTGTGGAATTTATTAAATTTTTATCCACTTATTAGGTAATTAGGTAATGTCCTGTTACCCGGTAATTAATCAATTACCCGCATAATTTAAAAATTACCAAAACTTCCTTAAATTCTACTTATTTTTAATATACTTCATCTATACTTTATACATTATACTACCGTGGTCATATGGTACCTTGCATGGTACTAGTTCATAATTATCGGGTATTATCGCTCGACCCATATTTTATCCCAAATTGGCCATTTTCAACGAAACTCGTTTTCTTTAATTCATGTACCCCTTTATCCTTCATAACACTTATTTATCGCTTGTTATAAATAGAGTAACTACATTAACCTCAAGATAATCTCATTCCCAAGACTACGTCGATTAACTGAAGACGAAACTTTTAATGTACGAAAACGCGAGATGTAACGTCCTTCCCCCCTTAGAAACATTCGTCTTCGGATGTTTAACCTTTCGGGATTTATATAACCTTGGTAGAGTCTCCCTTGTAACAACGCTACTACCAAATCTTCTTGTAGAAACCCAGTAATTTAACGCCATATAGGACCACAATCATTAATAACGACAATGACCTCACATGACCAATAACAATAGCTAGCACAAAAGTTCGTACACGCACCTTGAGGTTATAACGTCTCAGTCGGAACCTTCCCTGGAAGAGGAAATAAGTAGGGATATCTAGACTTCATGTCTTCCTCGGCCTCCCAAGTCATTTCTTCCACATTGGTGTTTCTCTAAAGTACTTTCACGGAGGCTACCTCCTTATTCCGTAGCTTGCGGATTTGTCGGTCTAGGATGGCAACATGAATTTACTCATATGACAAGTCCTCTGTAATCTGTACATCATCCGTGGGCACCACTCAAGTAGGATCGCCAATGCACTTCCGTAACATAGATACGTGAAAACTGGATGGGCAGACTCCAACTCTGAGGGAAATTCTAACTCATAAGCTACTTGGCCAACTCTCCGAATGATCCTATAAGGCCCAATATATAGTGGGCTAAGTTTGCCTTTCTTGCCAAAACTCATCACACCCTTCATAGGTGACACCTTTAAGAATACCCAGTCATAATCCCCGAACTCTAAATCTCGTTACCGCACGTCCGAATATGACTTCTGATGACTCTGAGCTGTCAATAGTCAATCCCGGATAAGCTTTACTTCTTATATGGCTTGCGGAACCAGGTCTGGCCTATGTAATTCAGATTCTCCAACATCGAACCACCCTATAGACGAGCTACACTTCCGTCCGCAAAGAGCTTCGTATAGAGCCATCTGAATGCTGGAATGGTAGCTATTATTATATGCGAACTCAATAAGCGGCAGATGATCATCCCAGCTACCTTTGAAGTCTATCACACAAGCTCGCAACATCCTCCAGTGTTTGAATAGTACGCCCAGCCTGTCCATCTGTTTGGGGATGAAATGATGTACTAAGACTTACTTGAGTCCCTAATCCCTTTTGGAAGGACCTCCAAAAGTTAGTTGTAAATTGAGCTCCTCTATCCGAGATAATAGATACAGGGACACCATGCAGTCGTACTATTTCCTTGATATAAAGTGTCGCATAATCTTCTGAGGAATATGTAGTTCTAACTGGCAGAAAATGGGCTGACTTTGTGAGCCTATCAACAATCACCAATATCGTATCGAACTTACGCTTGGTACGAGGTAAGCCTACGATGAAGTCCATATTGATTATCTCCCATTTCCAAGTCGGAATCTTCATAGCCTACAAAAAATCCATCGGGTTTCTGCTATATCCTTTTTCATTCCGTCCCACCAATATATTTCCCTGATGTCATGATACATCTTTGTTGCTCCTAGATGGATAGAATAACGAGAATAGTGAGTTTCTCCCATAACCAGCCGACGCATCCCTGCAACATTAGGCACCCACAATCACCCTTGATATTTGAGGACTCCATCTTCTGTAATTTCAAATGGTGTCTTCTCCTTCTGAAGAGTGGTGTCCCTATAACGAACTAACACAGGATCCTCGTATTGGCGTTCCTTTACTTCAGTTACTAAAGAGGATGTTGCCGTATCTTGAATAGTAATTCCAATATCACCTGAATCCAGTAACCGAACTCCAAGACTAGCTAGTTGATGAACCTCACGAGCTATTCCCCTCTTTTCTAGATGCAAATACGATAGGCTACCCATAGATCTACGGCTGAGGGCGTTAGCTACTACATTCGCCTTCCCCGGATGGTATAAAAGTTCAACGTCATAGTCTTTAAGTAGCTCCAACCATATCCTTTGACGTAGATTCAATTCCTTTTGCTTGAAGATGTACTGGAGGCTCTTATGATCCATATAGATATCAACATTAATGCCTTACAAGTAGTGACTCCAGATATTTAGTGCATGAATCACCGCAACAAATTCTAAATCGTGGGTCAGGTAGTTCTTCTCGTGCTTTCTTAGTTGTCTAGAAGCATAAGCCACAACCTTACCATGCTGCATCAGCACACAACCCAATCCAATGCCTGGAGCATCGCAATAGATAACATAACCATCGGTCCCTTCTGGGAGCGTTAGAACTGGTGCTGAAGTTAACATGTCCTTTAATGCCTGGAAACCCCGTTCACAAGCATCAGCCCATTGAAAATTTGCTCCCTTCTGAGTCAACTTTGTTAAAGGTGCTGAAAGGGAAGAAAATCCTTCCACAAATCTCCTGTAATAACCCGCCAATCCAAGAAAGCTACGAACCTCTGTCGGGGTTGTGGGCCTAGGCCAAGTCCTTACTGCATCAATCTTTTGTGTATCCACTCGGATGCCTTCACCCGAAATGATATGCCCAAGGAAAGTACATAGTTCAACCAGAATTCACACTTAGAAAATTTTGCATACAACTTCCTTTCTTGTAGAACTCTTAGCACAGTACGTAGATGAATAGCACGCTCATCCTCTGAACGAGAATATACTAATATATCGTCAATAAATACAATTACAAACAGATCTAAGAAAGGCCTGAACACACGGTTCATCAAATCCATGAATACTGCTGGGGCATTGGTCAGACCGAACGACATAACCCGAACTCAAAGTGCCCATATCTGGTAGTAGGTCAATAGAAAACTCAATTTCTCGCTCTAGCGGGAGACCTGGAAGTTCATCAAGAAAGATATCTGGAAACTCATCTACCACAGGGATGGATTGAATGGTTGGTGACTCTACTTCCACATCCTTAACCTGAACTAAGTGATAAATACAGCCCTTTCTGATCATCTTCCTTGCCTTGAGATAGGAAATAAATCTACCTCTCGGCGATGCCGTGTTACCTTTCCACTCCAAAACAAGCTCCCCCGGAAATTGAAATCGGACTATCTTTGATCTACAATCAATGTTGGAATGACAAGAAGCCAACCAATCCATACCTATTATAACATCAAATTCTACCATATCTAACTCGATTAAGTCTGCTACGGTAGGTCGACATAAATATTATTATACAACCCCTATATAACTGCTTAGCTATCACTGAATCCCTAACAGGTGTAGATACCTCAAAAGGTTTAACCAACTCAGGTTTTATTTCCAACTTACTAGCAACCAATGGAGTAATGTATGATAAGGTGGAAACTGGATCAATCAGTGCATATACATCATAGGAGGAGACTGATAATATACCTGTAACAACATCAGGCGATGACTCTTGGTCCTGTCGTCCTGCCAACGCATAAATGCGGTTCTGAGGGTTGCTCGAGCTAGATGCTCCGCCTCTGCCTCTACCACGACTCATTGGTGCATGGGGACCTTGTCCAGGGGGGCGTACTAATGATGACGATCCAACTACAGATCCCGCTGGCTGAGCTACGCTTGCATCACCTCTCATCGGACATTCCCTCATAATGTGGCCCGGATAACCACAAGTATAACCAACACCTAATCCCATACGGAACTATCCGGTATGTTGCTTACCACATTGAGTACATCGTGGAAAGGGTGGCCTCATATGATTTGACTCACCCTATACTGAGAACCTGAGGCCCTAAAATTCTGACCAGGCCCTGAATATGTAGAATGATCAAATCTCTTATTGCAAACTGAGGGAGCGCGCTAGCCGAGGGCTAGGATGGATATCTCGAATACTGCTGCCTCTGACCACCTCGAAACTCACCAGACGGACCCGAAGACCTCGCTTTCTTATTCTGGGCCCTATCATGCTCACGGTCGGTCCTCTATTTCTGTTTACGCTCCTCTAGACCCTGAGGGTATGCCTGCATACGAGAAATATCCATGTCTGGATGAAGTGAAATCGACATACAATCGTTAAGCAAGTGAGGCTCTAATCCCATCACGAATCGATGAACCCGATCCTCCATCTTAGATACAATAGTGGGAGCATACCTAGCCAACGAATCAAACTGAAGACTATACTCCCGAACACTCATGTTTCCATGCCGAAGGGTCAAGAACCTATCAACTCTGGCTCGCCTAAGCTCTGGTGGCAGATAATGACGAAGAAAAGCTTCTGTAAACTCCTGCCTTACCGCTAGAGGGGCATTCTCACCTCTGGACAATTCCCAAGACTCGTACCAATTAACTGAAACATCTCAGAGTCTTAGGAAGCTAGCTCAACTGACTCAGTCGCAATGGCCTTCATTACCCGTAATGTCCTCTACACTCTATCAATAAATACCTGAGGGTTCTCATTCGAGTTTGCTCCAGTGAATACTGGAGGGTCTAAATTAATAAAGTCACGAAGCCTCGCACTTACAGACCTATCTACGTGACCGATACCTGTTTCCTGATACCGAGCCTGTGCGGCTACTAATCGGGTCAATAACTGAACATCATCTCTCATCTCCCGACCCGGCGCATCCGGCTGAGGTGCTGAATGTACAAGGGCGGGCACTGAAGTTGGTGCCCTTCGAAGCTCTTCTGGAAAAGGGGGGTATGTGAAGTTTGAGATGGAACCTCACCATGAGATTCTCCCCGAGCCCTGGTAACTCATGGCGTCCGACTAGTAGTCTCACCAGCCAGGGACTTTCCCTTCTGGGCGGCCGTACTCTTTGGGGGCATTGCTGACAATATAACGTATCGTTAGGAACATGAATTCTTGTATTGCACGATTTCAGATAAAAAGAGAGGATAACATCCTATATGTCCTGTAGCCTCCTGTTTATAAGTGTGGTGCACGACACACCCATAAACAAGACTCTACTAGCCACGGTCTGTAGACAACCCTAGGACAGAACTGCTCTGATACCACTTCTGTCACGACCCAAACCGATGGGTCGCGACGGGTGCCTGAGTCCTACCTGTCAAACACCCTTAGAAATGTGTCTAAAATATGAACCTGAATAACATCTTTTGAATTACGAGAACATTATACATGAGGGAAATCTGCACAAAAAGGCATACATACATATATGTACAACATACGTAGGACGAGCCGACAAGGCTGCTATAGACAACTATACATCTCAAAATTGGAAGCCGGCAAGGTCGCATACTATCCAACTAGACATACTGTCTACAGACCTCTAATAGAAACATAACTGTATAAAGACAAGACTGAGTCACGCCATACCCATATATATCTATATACAACGTATTGTACCAAAATCAAAAGTAGCTCCGGATCAAGTGGAGCACTCCAACTCTCGCTGATTAGGGATCCTAAGAAGGGGGATCGTCAGTTCGCCTACCTGTACCTGCGGGCATGAAACGCAGAGTCCCCAGGCAAAAGGGATGTCAGTACGAATAATGTACTGAGTATGTAAGGCACATAAATAAGTACATAAGAGACATGGAAGAAATATAGAGCACATGACTCAACCTGTAAGCCTGAATAGCTTTGTAAATCATAAATTACTTTTAGTCATGTATATTCATATGAATGTCATGTTGTGCATAGGTACATGTTTCATAATATCATCAGCCTCTGAGGGCATCCCATCATATCATATCGGCCACTGTGGGCAAAATCATCATCGTATACCAGCTGATCAGGTGGTGGTGCGTATATAACGCCATAACCTTTCCCATATCCCATATACATATATATACATACATATATACGCGTATATAACGCCGTTTGAATATACATACATATATACGCGTATATAACGCCGTTTGAACCATATTTCAGCAACTGTGGGCAACATCATCATCATATACCAGCTGATCAGGTGGCGGTGCGTATATAACGCCGTAACCTTTTCCCATATCCCATATACATATATTTACATATATACGCGTATATAACGCCCTCTGGTCATGGGTCAATGTGCATATGTAAACGCATGAAATGCATATGAAATACGTCAATAAAATCTCTTGGTACGTCATAACGCCATTATGCCTCTGATTAATTTCATGAAATAAAATTTACCAACATACGTATTTTCGAGACCCATGAAAGAAGATAATAATCATTCTCATGGGGAATCAAGAATATAGACACCCCTACTATTGCTATGAATAGAGTAATTTATAAAAACTGTGTATTTGCTCATTTTTCAGTATAATTCGGACTATGCCAAAAGAAAGAAGGGATAGCCTCAACATACCTTGGGTAGGAAAAACTCCATATAATATTCATTGCGAAGATTGCACCGTACTCTTTTAGAACCGCAAAATTTGGATGGAATTAAGCTTCTGCTTCTTTGAAGTGTTCGAGCGAATTTAAGTTTCTGCTCGTTGAAATGTTTGAACTATTTTGAGCTTCTGTTCTTGAAATGTTCAGACCAAGAAATGGAATGAAATATTCAAACCAAGAAATGGAATGGAATCTTGCTTTAGGATTTTTTTTTGGTTCCTTTCTCTAAATAAATGGAATCAGATACATAATCTTGTTCCTATTAAATCCTAAGGGCTCTTAGGTAGCCACCTAATACTTAGAGTGACTAAGAGTCACTTCATGTGGTTAGCTAAATGCTGCCACGTTTCTATGTGTGAAATTTATTAAATTTTTATCCACTTATTAGGTAATTAGGTAATGTCCTGTTACCCGGTAATTAATCAATTACCCGCATAATTTAAAAATTACCACAAATTCCTTAAAATTCTACTTATTTTTAATATACTTCATATATACTTTATATATTATACTACCATGGTTATATGTTACCTTGCATGGTTAGTTCATAATTATCGGTTTATCGCTCAACCCATATTTTATCCCATATTGGCCATTTTCAACGAAACTCATTTTCTTTAATTCATGTACCCCTTTATCCTTGATAACACTTATTTATCGCTTGTTATAAATAGCGTAACTACATTAACCTCAAGATAATCGCATTCCCAAGACTACATCGATTAACTGAAGACGAAACTTTTAACGTACGAAAATGCGAGATGTAACAACGGCAAAGCAATGAAAATCCATCCTAATACTCACAACAAATTTAAGTTATATACTTTCCCAACCCCGCTCAGTGAAATGAACAAAATTCCCTCGGGCCCACGTGCCCGGAATCCGAAATTTCTCGAAGATGTATTCTACCCATAGCCTTACTAACTCAAATATACAATTTACTCAAATATTCATGCTAAATTCGTGGCTAAAAATCCAGTTTTCCATTTTCTAGGTTTCTTCAATATTTCCCAAATTCCTACCAATTTCCATGCCTAATCCATGCATATAATCTTGTATTTAACTTAGAGGCATGAAGGAGTTACTTACCTTGACATTGCATGAAGGAATCCTCTGTTGAAGCTCTCCTAAAATCGCCTAATCCATGAGAAAAATGAAGACAAATGAACCAAAATTCTTGTTTTGAAACATTCTGTCCAGGCCGATTTCCGCACCTGCGGTCCTACCTCCGCACCTGCGATTCTGCAGGTGCGACCAATTTCCCGCACCTGCGCCCCACTGTCCGCACCTGCGACTTCGCAGGTACGAAAATTCCATCGCACCTGCGGTCCCCAGCCAAGCCTGCTCACTCTCGCACCTGCGGCGCCCAAGCCGCACCTGCAGCTTTGCACCTCGCAGGTGTGGATCACACCAGATGACATCAATTTTAACTTCTTCAAACTTCAAATCTTGATCCGTTAACCACCCGAAATCCACCCGAGGCCCCCGACCCCGTTAAATTATACCAACCTGTTCCAAAACATAATGCGGACTTTCTCGAGGCCTCAAATCACATCAAACAACATCGAAACTACGAATCACACCCAAATCCCAACTTTATGAACTTAGAAATTTCCAACTTCTACATCCGATGCCGAAACCCATCAAATCACGTCTGATTGACCTCAAAATTTGCGCACAAGTCATATTCGACATTGCGGACCTGCTCCAACTTCCGGAATTGCATTCCGACCTTGATATCAAAACTTCCACTTCCGGTCGGATTCCTCAAAAACCTTCAAATTTCTATCCTTAGCCAAATGACTTCAAAATGACCTACGGACATCAAAATTCACTTCTGATCGCGCTCCCAACTCCAGAATCACCATATGAAGCTATTCCCAGACTTGGAATCCCAAACGGACATCAACAACACTGAAATGCACTTCAAGCCCAAATTTGTGAAATTCTTCTAAAATGCTAACTTTCACAATATGCATCGAAACGTTCCCGGGTTATCCAAAACCCGATCCGGACATACGCCTAAGTCCGAAATCATCATACGAACCTGCTGAAACCTTCAAATCCTGATTCAGAGGTCGTTTACTCAAAATTCGAATCTTAATTGATTCTTCCAACTTAAGGCTTCTAAAATGAGAATTTTTCTTTCCAACCCAACTCTAAACTTCCCGAAATTTAATTTCGACCACACCTACAAGTAATAACACCTGAAACGAAGTTGCTCACGGCCTCAAACCACTGAACGACGCGCTAGAGCTCAAAACAACCGGTCGGGTCGTTACATCATTCATAGTTCAATAGAAAAAAAAAGTACACATACCATAACTGGATGAACATAAAAACAAAAGCTACAAAAAGGAAAAAATAACACAAACATAACCTAAAAACTTGGATCTTCAAAATCTGCTTGTCGTTTCACTTGCACTTTGAAGATAACAAACAATGGTGCAATTTCAACCAACTCAAATTTAACGACCCAACCTCGCTTGATATCATTCTCCACCATAAAATTTTTCAAATCCTTTTTGATCCTTCTTTGTTCACCAATGGTCAATCCAATATACCACTCTTTGCCTGCATATTGAAGAAGCGTGTGTTATTTGTTTCAGGAAGATACTCGTAGATTCGTATTGGAATATGCTGCAAGGAAAAGAAAAATTATTGGTAATAACTTTTAACCCTAAACTATAAAACACAAAGCCACACTGCTTTCACGATCAAATATCCGCTAGTCGCAATGACACCTAGCTCAACCTGCTAGGTAAGCCAACAAATAACTGTCCAATTCCAATAATAGTGATAAGACAATCAAACAAAGGAATTTTATGAATCTTAAACCTTTTTCAAGGACTGGTAGTACAAATCATGAGCTTCTAAGAATAGAATTTACAAAGGTGATATGAAGTAAATACATCTTCTGTTTGAAAAATACATAAACTGAGTTTTTATAAATCTAAGGCTACCATGAACAAGAGACAGCTACAACAGGAATGCAGGTACATCTTTAAATCCGGCAACCATCGAGCACAACAATAACAATAGCCAACATCTGCACACAATGTGCAGAAGTGTGGTAATAGTACAACCGACCCTATGTACTGAGTAAGTAACAAACCTTACCTTAGGTTGAAAGCAGTGATGAGCTGGAACATAGGTCGGGTCCAACACCAATAACCAATAGCAGTTTATAACAACGTAGAGCATATAAAAAAGAAAGTAACTCAGTGATAAAAATGCTCAGCTTTTTTTACAGTTTTCGAAAATAGTTTCACTTTTCAAGAATATTAGTGAAAACTCAAATCCTTTACCGAAATCGTCGTAAAATATGAGATAATTTGAAAACCATAAATTTTTTCCAAAAATTACTTTCCACAATAAATTAGATGTTTCTTTTTCTTTCCAGATAAAAAGTGTGAAATACCTCTCTATGCTCACATATCAATGTGTGTAAAAATTTATGAATGACATGATACCATACAACATGAGGAAAAAAGCATCTTTATGCCTGTATGTCATGTGTGCATGCCAATGCCATGTATCTCAGAGATGAATCATGTACTCACACTCTCAAAGTACTTAATATCACTGTCTCACACTTTCCACTCATCATGCTCAACCAGTCGATACTGTATATGGCCCATACGGCCCAGGGAGATCCATTCCGGAACGTATACAACACTGACTATAAGTCACCCAGTACCGAGGAAAAAGGGCAATCCAACCCTTTGGAGAAATCCATCTCCAGGTATCAAGTACTTCAGACAAATCCATGTATAGGGAAATCCATCCCTCAATAATATCATCCGTGCTCACTGGGGGTGTGTACAGACTCCGGAGGGGCTCTTAATGCCCAAGCGCTATCATAATCATCAGCATAACCATTGCGGCGTGCAACCCGATCCCGTAATTATCACTCATAAACAGGCTCTCAGGCTCTCTCATTCATCACTCTCTCCATCTCACTCACGGGCTCACAGTGTCATGAAACTATCCCGACAACAATGATATGATGTATCAATACACAACACTGAGACTGAGATATGATATGAATGTATGAATATGACTGAGTACGAAATATTAATGAAATCAGTAATATGACAGTAAGAAGCGACGATTATGGATCCTAAAAATATCATCATAAGGCCTAAACAAGATAGCTAGCATGATTTACAGTTCAGTTACTTAATCACATGGTGACAATACAGATATATACAAAATAGGGCCACTAAACAGTGCCATAAAAACAAAGGAGTCACAATTCACATAGCACGTAACTCGGGGTTGCATACCCTCAACACTAAGTTTAGAAGTGTTACTTACCTCGAACAAGCCAAATCCAATACCAAGCAAGCCAAGCGATGCTCCAGAATTGCCATCCTGCGCGTTCTGACCTCCAAACGGCTCAAAACTAACCAAAAACAACTCAAATACATCAAACAATGCTAAAGGAACAAATCCCAATCGAAAAAGGTCGAATCTTCAATCAAAAGCCCAAAACTGGCCAAAAAGCCCAACCCTGGCCCGCACCTCGGAACCCGACAAAACTCATAAAATTCGATAATCCATTCAGTTATGAGTCCAACCATACTAGTTTCAAATCCGACTCCGAATCGATGTTCAAAACTCAAAAATTCACTTTATGAAATTTTAGATAACCCCCTAGATTTCACTTTGAAATCATCAATCAAATGCTAAAAACGAAGATGGATTCATGAAATATAACCAAAATCAAGTATAGAACACTTACCCCAATCTATATGATGAAGATATCCTCAAAAAATTGTCCAAATTCGAGCTCCCCAACTCAAAATATGACGAAATGAACAAACCTTCGATATTAAGTACATTTACCCAGTTGTTTTGCCTCGTTTTGCATGCCAAATGATCCCAAAACTTGCTTTTGATGCCTCTAATGGATTCCTTGTGAAGTTCAGTCAAGTTAGGATTTTAAATCACTCATTTTTACCCTTATAATGAAGTAGATATGTTGGTTTCAATAACTGGAAATAGTGCAGATTTTTAAATACGAAGCCAGTGGCAACTTCGTAATTAATCTGAAAAAATCTGGCAACCCAGTTCTTAGTAAAATGACCATAAAATCCTCATACGATATTCAAATTCGACGATTCTTTTTGATACGGATCCGCAATTATGATACAGATATAATGCTTCAACTAAAATGGAAATCAGAGCTCATTTATTCAATGTGGTACCATTTATGCTTGAAGAAACGACGTCAAAACATAAGAAAAACGAGCGCAACACAACCCAATTCTATCCAAAACTCACAAGAGCCCCTCGGGACCCCATACGAACATACCAAAAAGTCCCATAATATAACACGGACTTACTAGAAGCCTCAAATCACGCATAACAATATCGAAACTATGAAACACACCTCAAATCAAACTTAATGAACTTTCGACTTCCAAAAACTCGCACCGAAACATATCAAATCAACTCGGAATGAACTCAAATTTTACACACAAGTCCTAATACATCATACGGAGCTACTCGTGCCCCCAAACTATCGAGGGAAGTGCAAATTCTCAAAACGACCATTTGGGTTGTTACAACTGTCGGAGGCATAAAAAATATACCGATGCATAAATTTATCTGGAGTTAAGGCATAAAAAATAATAGTAAGAAAATCATTTATCCCAAACCCTCCAATAAAAAAGTCACACTGTCGGAGGTTTAGTTATATATATATATATATATATATATATATATATATATATAAGATGAAGTGGCTATTCAACTACTTTGAAGGCCAATTAATTTTGGCAAAGNATTGATGTATGAATCTTTCATAAGCACTTCAAATGTTGGATTATGCTCTTCATCGTTATCATCAGAAAATGAGTAAGATAGGGATCATTTGGCAGGGTGGGAGAGGAGTCCGTAGTTGGTTTTCTAGGGTTTATGTAAGAGTGTGTGTGTATATATTTAGGGTTGTGTGGGTGAGTGTGTATATATACACAGTCAATCGTTCAAAAAGGCATATTTGACCATAAAATTTAGTAAAATGCAGATTTGGAACCTAATTAAAATGTGTATTATGCATATTTAGTCCACTTGTAATAACTTTGACATAAGTTGTTAGATTTGGGACCTAATTAGCTATTTAATTATGAAATATTAATGAATTAAGTGTCCCCGTGTAATGTTTATTTTGACCTTTATATTTAAATTATTTAATTCAAAGCATAATAATAAGTAGATATTAATAGTAACCATAAAAATTCATTGACTAAGGTTGTAGTCATATAACCTATGTTGATTATATGTTTGCGTTTCATAGCTATATTGACCATTTATATAATACCTAATATATAATTTCATTCATTAAGGTCATACGTATCGACCACTAGTTATTCATAGTAACCATATAAATCCATTGACTAAGGTTGTAGTCATATAACCTATGTTATTTATATCGTTGCGCTTCATAGTTATATTGACCGTCTATATATTAGCCAATATATAATTTCATTCATTAAGGTCATACGTATCGGCCACTAGTTATTAATAGTAACCATATAAATTCATTGACTAAGGTTGTAGTCATATAACCTATGTTAATTATATCATTGTGCTTCATAGTTATATTGACCATCCATATAGTAGCCTATATATAATTTCATTCATGAAGTTTATACGTATCAGCCACTAGTTATTCATAGCAACCATATAAATCCATTGACTAAGGTTGTAGTCATATAACCTATGTTAGTTACATTGTTGCAATTCATAGTTATATTGATCTTTTATATAATAGCCAATATATAATTTCATTCATTAAGGTCATTCGTATCAACCATTAGTTATTCATAGCAACAATATAACTCCATTGACTAAGGTTGTAGTCATATACTATGCTAATTTGGATTACATAGTTGCGATTCATATTTATATTGATCGTTTATGTAATAGCCAATATATAATTTCATTTATTAAGGTAACACGTATCGGCCACTAGTTATTCATAGTCCATGTGTAATGTTTATTTTGACCTCAATTGTTAAATTATTTAATTCAATCCATAATAATAAGTAGAAATTGATAGTAACCATATAAATCCATTGACTAAGGTTGTGGTCATATAACCTATGTTAATTACATCGTTGCGATTCATAATTATATTGATCGTTTATGTAATAGCCAATATATAATTTCATTCATTAAGGTTATACGTGTCGGTCATTTGTTATTCAAAGCAACAATATAAGTCCATTGACTAAGGTTGCAGTCATATACTACACTAATATTAATTACAATCATTACGATTCATAGTTATATTGATCGTTTATGTAATAGCCAATATATAATTTCATTTAGTAAGGTCACACGTATCTGCCACTAGTAATACATAGTCCATGTATAATGTTCATTTTGACCTCAATTGTTAAATTATTTAATTCAAACCATAATAATAAGTAGATATTAATAGTAACCATATAAATTCATTGACTAAGGTTGTAGTCATATAACCTATGTTAGTTATATCATTTCTCTTCATAGTTATATTGACTGTCTATGTAATAACCAATATATAATTTCATTCATTAAGGTCATACGTAGGAGTGGACATTCGGTATTTAAGAATTTTCGTTCGGTATTTCGGTATTAGGTTTATCAATTGTGTATACCAAATACCATACCAAAGTATTTCGGTACGGTTCGATATTTATTATTTGGTTGGGTACGATTTTGGTACGGTTTCGGTTTAATAACGAAATGTTGTTGTCAAGTGTCAATGAAATGCCTTAATGGCTGTTGTTGTCTAAAAATATTACAAAACAACGAAATGCTGCTGTCTAACACAGGCCACGGCGGACAAATATTTTGATGACTCAAATAAGCAATTAGTCCATGACTACTAAAAAACTACAAATATACTGCGTCAAAGTTTTATTAACCAGAACCAAAACGAAGTAAAGTACCTGAAGAAGTTTTGAGTTTTTGACTACTCCCAAAGGGCACAATGTCTTAGAGCTGGTATATTAGCAGCCGATCTCTTTCTGTATTTGGTCTTCGTTTGCCCGAAATTTGTGAAACTATCGGAATGCTAATGCTAAACCCTAAATCAAAATGAATTTCTGAGGAGTGAGGAGTGAGGAGTGAAGAGTGAGGAGTGAGGAGTGAGTTCCTCTGTTCGACTGTTCGTGAGAATGGTGACTGGCTGACTGCCTAATGCAGTATAATGCTAATGCCCTAATAGAATTAGAATAGAGAGTGGGCTTGGTGTAACGACCCGTCCGGTAGTTCCGTGAGATTAGCCCCAATTTCCCCTATTTCAGCTTTTTCATGTGTTATTTAACCTAATTATGATGTGTTGGGTCGGTTGGTTCGGTTTCGAAGTGGTCGTGGTGAGAATTGAGACACTTAGTCTCTTAAGTAGGCCTTATAGTTAGAAGAGTTAACGGGAAGTGGACTATTGGGTAAATGACCTCGGAATGTAGATCTTATGGCTCAGATAGCTTTGTTAGGTGATCTGGGACTTAGGGGTGTGTTCGAAATGTGGTTTTGATACCCGGAGTAGAATTAGGCTTGAATTGGCAAAATTGAGTTTTCGACGATTTTCGGTCGGCAGTGGAAAATTAGTTATCGGGGTTGGAATGGAATTCCAGAAGTGAGAGCAGGTCCGTAGTGTCCTTTTGGATATGTCTGCAAATTCTCAGGTCATTCGGTCGAGGTTTGGTTAGTTTCGACATCGTTGGTGATTTTTTAGAATTTTGAAGATTCCTAGGCTAGAATCATGAGTTGAATTGGTGTTTCGATGTTATTTTGGGTGTTCCGAGAGTTCGAGTAAGTCCGGATGATCATTTATGACTTGTTTATATTTTTGGTTCGAGTCCCGAGGGCCTCAGATTGAGTTCAGATGGGTAACGACATGATTTTTGGCATTTTTGGAGTTGCTGGTGTGAAGCTTTCTGGTGTTTCCGCACCTGCGGATAGGGAACCGCAGGTGCGAGACCGCAGAAGCAGAAATGGGATCGCAGATGCGGAGTTGGGCCCTCAGGAGGAAAATCGCAGGTGCGGTTATGGGGACGTATCTGCGGGACCGCAGGTGCGATGCCTGGGCCGCAGATGCGGGAATTTGGGTCCATTAATGAAACCGCAGATGCGGTCCGTAAATGCGGAAATATGGGCCGCAGGTGCGAGATGGCTGGGAAGAAAGTATATAAGGAGGACTTAGCAAATTTTGGTCATTCTTCCACCATTTTCATACGGGTTTGAAGCTTTTTGAAGGGTTTTGAAGGAGGAAATCAAGAGAACTTCGTGTAGGTAAGATTTTTGAACCTAAAACTCGTTTATATATGATTACTGGACTGATTAGTGGTGAAATTTGTGGGAAATTAGTGCCAAAATTGGGTAATTAGAGATTGTAATTAGAGACTTTAAAATGGGGATTTGAGGGGTCATTTGAAGTCTGATTTTGATGTTCGTGGTATGCATAGACTCGTGGGAGGAAGAGGATTCTTGTGATGTAAATTTTATCGGATTCTGAGATGTGAGCCCGGGGGTCGGGTTTGGCCGAATTCGGGATTTGTGATGTAATTTGATAATTTTGATGTGGGCTTCGCTCCTTTAGCATATACTAATAATATACTACTGATTTGGGTTAGATTCAGGGCGATTTGTGGTCGAGTCGAGCGGTAAGGGCATTGCGGAGTAGAGTTTTGGCTTGATTGAGGTATGTAACGCTTCCAATCTTTGTTCTGAGGGTTCAAAACCCCAAACTACGTGTTATATGATTATAATTCTGTGACGCACATGCCAAGTGACAGACGTGCGGGCATGAACCGTGTGATTTGTGACCTGGTTCACTCCATGGCACCGTTTCCTAGTTCTCTCTTGTTGATATTTGTGCTTTTGTCAATGTGACTGATGTGCACATTCTAGAAATCATGCTAAGTATTTTGTTAAGGCTTCCCGCCGATACTGTTGAGACCCGAGCGGTCGTCATAATACGAATATGTTAGAGATCATACTGGATATTATGCTAAGGCATCACGCCGATGTTGTTGAGACCCGAGTGGTCGTTTATTACTATTATCTCATGTGTTTCATTGATACTATATACTCAGTCTTGTTATTGCATATCATATCAGGTCTCAGTCTCGGTAATTGTTGATTTTGCATATTATATCATTGATTCGGGCTAGTCCATGCATTGTGAGCCCATGTGAGCGAGACTGGAGAGTGATGACTTAGTGAGGTCGAGAGCCTAATTTTGAGTGAGAGATGTATATTGGATCGGGATGCATGCCGCAACGAGATATATGTGGGATCGGGCTGCACATCGCAAGATATTCTTATCATGCCTTTGTTGGATTGATAGCGCTTGGGCCAACAGGATCTCCTCCGGAGTCTTTACACCCCCAGTGAGCGCAGTGATATTTGAGGGATGGATCTTCCCTAGACATGGATCTTATCCGAAGTTGATGATATGTGAGGGATGGATCATCCTTGGGCATGGATCTTGTCTGAAGTATTTATCTGGAGATGGATCTTCTCCACGAGGCTGGATGGGCCTGTTACCAGTAGTACTGAGCGACTGAGGTCAGTGACGTGTGTACATATTTTGGGATGGATCTTCCCTAGGCCGTTGAGCCACATACAATACTGAGTGGTTGTGAGGTGGATCATTATCTGAAGATGGATCTTCTCCTTAGGGCTGGATCGGCCTTCCTCAGTACTGAGTGACTTTGGTCTGATGTGTGTATATTCTGGGAGGGATCTTCCCTGGGAAATGCGATCCATATACAATACTGAGTGGATGAGTATTTGAGAGTGGGAGTAAATTGTGCATTTCATACTGTTGATGCATTGGCATGTATAATATGTCGAGGTATATATGTTAAACTGTTCGGAACTGTGTTTATCTTATCACTTGAGATGTCTAGTTAACTGAAAGCATGCCTAAATTTCTGTACATTATTTAGTCATGAATATGGAGGTTTAGTCCGTCACTACCTCTCAGTCCATAAGTTGGGCTTACTAAGTTGGTGTACTCAAGTTACTCCCTGCACCTTGTGTGCAGATTCAGGTGTCTGGATTGACTGAGAGCTAGTTTACTCACTAGGAGCACGTCAGAGATTGCAAGGTAGCTGCACGGCGTCCGCAACCTTGCCTCTCTCCTTCCTAATAGTCGTTTTGTTTATTCTAATATTTGTTTGTAGTGAGGGATCAATACCAGATTTTGTATTCCCTTTTTAGTTGCTCATGACTGATGACTCCGGGTTTTGGGGCTGTGTTTAAATGTTTTTACCTAACTTTATTTGTTTTCAAATGCTGAAATGAAAGATTTATAAAAATACTGGTTGATGTTGAATCAAATGAAAATTTTCTTATGTCATGCATAGTGAATTGGCTAGCCTTGTATCACGATAGGCGCCATCACGGCCGGGTTGGTTTTCGGATCGTGATAGTTGGTATCAGAGCCTAGGTTGCATAGAACTCACCAGTCATGAGCAGGTTTAGTAAAGTCTTGTGGATCGGTACGGAGACGTCTGTACTTATCTTCGAGAGGCTACATAACCCTTAGGAAAAATCTCACATTCTTGAATTCTAGTCGTGCGAATCCATTTATTCAGCTAAAAATGTAACTCTTTGAATTCCTTTCATGTATTTGAATGCACATGTGGGCGCTCGGTATTTGCCGTGCATCGACGGCTCGGGACTTGCATGGATAAGAAGTGATTTTTAACATGTTGATAATTGGCCAGTCTGGAGGACTTGAGGCGGTTTTTGTCTGTAGCTTGACTATTGAGATTCGATTGTGTGAACACGTGCATTTGGGACTTATATATCAGTTCGTGTCCTTGTTGATTGGGGATATTAGATGTTTTGTGTTATATGAACTTATGAAGGATTTAGTTGAATCTCACAGTGGTATTGTGGCGGTGATAGGATAGTGTATGGGCATTATGAGTTATTGTTGTCTTGACCTATGTCTTTGAGCCAAGTGGAGGAGTCTGCTAATGATAAGTTGGTTGCACGATTATGTGATGTATTGCTTTCTGTTCGAGGTATATTGGTGAATCAGTTGTGATCTATAGAGGTGGAGTTTGAGAATGTCTTGAGTAATGGGAATTTTTGGGTGCAGTTTGTACTATACTCTGTGGGAAAATGGGTTCTATTGAATGATTGAGTTGTATTTGTAAAAGGTGTAGTGTGTGTGGGATAGGAACTTCCTTGGTTGTTTAGGGGTGTGGGTGACCCCTTGGGTGTTGGTGTGTTAATGGGGGCACACACCGTTCGATCTGTTTGATCAGTTTAATTGAGATTTGCGTAGAGTGGATGACTCTCGAGAACGGTTCTGATGGATTCAAGGTTTATATATAACAATTGGGAATCTTCAAGATGTGTGTTTGGCTAGAAACTGAGACTTACGTTGGAAGGTGTCAAAACTAGTGGCATTTCTATATTATTATGGAATCTACATTTCGGTATCATGAAAGAAGAAGAATAGTTTAAATTTATAGATGCCTCTTTAGAGTGAGTATTTGAGATGTGGTACATTTGGGGTGCTTAAGAGATATCCAGCGGCTTATGAGCCTTAAGGCGATGTAGTTCTACGCTAAGGCCAGCATGGTAATGAGTAAGATCAGTTCGTTAGGTGCTTATGATGTGGTAAGGTTCTACGTGTAATTCGGGGCAAATGGGATTCGGAGAGTCCTGGATGGCTTCTACCTTGGTTAGAGATGTATATTTTCTTTTGGTGTGAGAGGCATGTGATGTATATTGATTTTACTTCTATATGGGATCAAATGGAAAGCTCTTAGCTGGTTGAGTACGTAGTTGCTTGCGGCTTGGGGGAGATTAGGAAGTTCGCATATTTATCATAGGATGGCATAATGTGTGAGGTATGTTGTGTAGGGTTGAGATTTTCATGTGTGAGGTCAGGGTTCAGTTCTGCAAGGAAGGTCATAAATTCTTGGGCAACATGGAAAATTTCAGATGACTAGGTAAATGATATCACTAATTGTGCGGCTTGAGGAAGGTTTACATTTCAGAAAAGGCAATGTGTTTGAGTTAAGGTTAATTCATTAGTATCGCGGTGCTCTCTTGTTGGATCGACTGCTGATGTTCAAGGTTTCTTGGTGGTACAGAAGAGTTATATGGGTATTTCTAGTGGAATGATTGAGTATTAGAAGTGTGTTACATATTCGAGCAGTGGAGTTGGGATCAAATATGGTGATTCGTGTGCTTCATGGACTTCGAGACTGAGAGTTCTCATAGACAGGTTATTTTGTGGTTGTGGACTGTGAAGAGGTGAGCAAAGCTAGTCAGATGTTAGTATGTGCCATGATTCAGTCATTGTGAACTTTTTGAGAGTTATCTATCTGTTGTAGGTGTCCAAAGTTGACATATGGTTCATTGGTAAGCCAGTATAGGTGTTTGTTCTGCACTGGCTCGGAAAATGTTGTCTCCGAATTGCCATTGTTGAGGGCGTACCATTCGATATTCATTGAGTTTATTCGTGTTCTTGAGCGATCTATGAGTTACCTTTCGGTGTTGCGAGTGGTTGTGGTAGATGAGAAGAGGTCGTTGGACCTGGAATGGGTGCTACCGGGTCTGGTCATGGTATATTTCGGAGGTTATTGATGCTGATCGACTTAGAAATTTTTCTATATCTCATGTCAAACGGAAAGAGTTCCATCACTTGTTGATCCAACAAATGGTTGCTAGTTATATTGTTTCTTTTGTCATTTGCTGTATATGAGAGTGTTAGAACGGGGTTTTGCTTGATAAGAGGTTATTTACCGGTATTGAGTCGTTTTGAGCAGCTATTGTGGTTTGGAGTTATCGCTAGGAGTGTTTGAGGCATGTGGTATTTCATGTGATTACATCTTGGGTCACGGATATGGCTTGATACAGTGTGTTCAGACTTATTCGGTTTACAGTTGTGAAGTTTTGATCTTGTAAATTATTTCAGAAGTGGAAATTTGGTTCTAAAGCTTATAGGTCAGGTTGGATCTTGAAATTTCAACTGTGTTGTACTATTGGACCTATATGGGATAGGGTGACGTGGGATCACCCCCGGGTATGTGCATGGTAAGGTTACACAGCAATTTTGGTGGTTTTTGAAACAACTTTCGGAACGTTTGAGGACGAACGTTTGTTTAAGAGGGGGAGAATGTAACGACCCGGCCGATCGTTCCATGAGATTAGCCCCCGTTTCCCCTGTTTCAGCTTTGTCAAGTACTATTTAAACTAATTATGATGTGTTGTGTCGGTTGGTTTGGGTTTGGAGTGGTCGTGGTGAGAATAGACACTTAGTCTCTTAAGTTGGCCTTATAGTTAGAAAAGTTAATCGGAAGTGGACTTTTGGGTAAACGACCTCGAAATGTAGATCTTATGGCTCGAATAGCTTCGTTAGGTGATTTGGGACTTAGAAGTGAGTTTGAAATGTGGTTTTGATGCCCGGAGTAGAATTAGGCTTGAATTGGCAAAATTGAGTTTTCAGCGATTTTCGTCGGTAGTGGAAAATTAGCTATCGGAGTCGGAATGAAATTCCGAAAGTGGGAGCAGGTCCGTAGTGTCCTTTTGGATATGTCTGCAAATTCTCAGGTCATTCAGTCAAGGTTTGGTTAGTTTCGGCATCATTGGTGATTTTTCGGAAGCTTGAAGATTCCTAGGCTTGAATCATGAGTTGAATTGGTGTTTCGATGTTATTTTGGGTGTTCCGAGAGTTCTATTCAGTCTGGGTGATCATTTATGACTTGATTGTATTTTATGTTGGGGTCCCGAGGGCCTCGGGTTGAGTTCGGATGGGTAAAGACATGATTTTCGGCATTTTTGGAGTTGCTGGTGTGAAGCTTTTTGGTGTTTCCGCACCTGCGGATAGGGAATCGCAGGTGCGAGACCGCAGAAGCGGAAATGGGATCGCAGGTGCGAGAGGCCCTCAGGAGGAAAACCGCAGATGCGGTTATAGGGATGCATCTGTGGGACCGCAGGTGCGATGCCTGGGCCGCAGATGCAGAAATATGGGCCGCAGGTGCGAGATGGCTGGGCAGAAAGTATATAAGGAGGACTTAGCAAATTTTTGTCATTATTCCACCATTGTAATACGGGTTTGAAGATTTTTGAAGGGTTTTGAAGGAGGAAATCAAGAGAACTTCGTGGAGGTAAGATTTTTGAACCTAAAACTCCTTTATATATGATTAATGGACTGATTAGTGGTGAAATTTGTGGGAAATTAGTACCAAAATTGGGTAATTAGGGCTTGTAACTAGAGACTTTAAAATGGGGATTTGAGGGGTCATTTGAAGTCCGATTTTTATGTTCGTGGTATGCATACACTCGTGGGAGGAAGAGGATTCTTGTGATGTAAATTTTATCAGATTTCGAGATGTGGGCCTAGGGGTCGGGTTTGGCCGAATTCGAGATTTGTGATGTAATTTGATAATTTTGATGTGGGCTTCGCTCCTTTAGCATATACTAATAATATACTACTGATTTTGGTTAGATTAGAGGCGATTTGTGGTCGTGGAGCGGCAAGGGCATTGCGGAGAAGAGTTTTGGCTTGATTGAGGTAAGTAAAGCTTCCAATCTTGGTTCTGAGGGTTCGAAACCCTGAACTACGTGTTATGTGATTAGAATTGGGTGACACACATGCTAAGTGACAGGCGTGCACCGTGTGATTTGTGACCTGGTTCACTCCATGGCACCGTTTACTGGTTCTCTCTTGTTGATATCTATGCTTCTGTCAATGTGACTGATGTGCACATTCAAGAAATCATGCTAAGTATTTTGTTAAGGCTTCCGGCCGATACTGTTGAGACCCGAGCAGTCGTCTTAATACGAACATGTTAGAGATCATGCCTTTGTTGGCTTGATATAGAGCTTGGGCCAATAGGACCCCCTCCGGAGTCTTTACACCCCAGTGAGCGCAGTGATCTTTGAGAGATGGATCTTCCCTGGACATGGATCTTGTCCGAAGTTGATGATATGTGAGGGATGGATCGTCCCTTGGCATGGATCTTGTCCGAAGTATTTATCTGGAGATGGATCTTCTCCACGAGGCTGGATGGGCCCGTTACCACCGGTACTGAGCGAGTGAGGTCGGTTACGTGTGTACGTATTTTGGGATGGATCTTCCCTAGGCCGTTGAGCCACATACAGTACCGAGTGTTTGTGAGGTTTATCATTATCTGGAGATGGATATTTTCCTTAGGGCTGGATCGGCCTTCCTCAGTACTGAGTGACTTCTGTCTGATGTGTGTATATTCTTGGAGGGATCTTCCCTGGGCCATGTGAGCCATATACAGTACTGAGTGGACGAGTATTTGAGAGTGGGAGTACATATTGCATTTCATATTGTTGATTCATTGGCATGTATAATATGTCGAGGTATATATGTTAAACTGTTCGAAATTGTGTTTATCTTATCACTTGAGATGTCTAGTTAACTGAAAGCATGTCTAAATTTCTGTACATTATTTTTTCATGAATATAGAGGTTTAGTCCGTCACTACCTCTCAGTCCACAGGTTGGGCTTGTTACTTATTGAGTTGGTGTACTCAAGTTACTCCCTGCACCTTGTGTGCAGATTCAGGTGTCTGGATTGAGTGAGAGCTGGTTTACTCGTTGGGAGCACGTCGGAGATTGCAAGGTAGCTGCACGGCATCCGCAGCCTTGCCTATCTCCTTCTAATAGTCATTTTGTTTATTCTCAGACTTGTTTGTAGTAAGGGATCAGTACCAGATTTTGTATTCCCTTTTTAGTTGCTCATGACTGATGACTCCGAGTTTTGGGGTTGTGTTTAAATATTTTTACCTATATTTGTTTTCAAATGCTGAAATGAAAGATTTATGAAAATACTGGTTGATATTGAATCAAACAAAATTTTTCTTATGTCGTGCATAGTGAATTGGCTAGCTTAGTATCACGATAGGAGCCATCACGGCCGGGTTGGTTTCGGGTCATGAAAGTTGGTATCAGAACCTAGGTTGCATAAGACTCACCAGACATGAGCAGGTTTAGTAGAGTCTTGTGAATCAGCACAGAGACGTCTGTACTTATCTTCGAGAGGCTACAGAACCCTTAGGAAAAATCTCACATTCTTAAATTCTGGTCGTGCGAATCCATTTATTCAGCTAAAAATGTAACTTTTTGAATTCCTTTAATGTATTTGAATGCACACGTGGGCGCTCGGTATCAGCCGTGCATCGACGTCTCGAGACTTCCATTGATGAGATGTGATTTTTAGCATGTTGATAATAGGCCAGTTTGGAGGACTTGAGGCAGTTTTTGTCTGTAGCTTGACTATTGAGATTCGATTGTGTGAACACGTGCATTTGGGACTTATATGTCCGTTCGTGTCCTTGTTGATTGGGGATATTAGATGGTTTGTGATATATGAGCTTATGAAGGATTTAGTTGAATCTGACTGCGGTATTATGGCGGTGATAGGATAGTGTGTGGGCATTATGAGTTATTGTTGTCTTGATTTATGGCTCTGAGCCAAGTGGAGGACTCTGCTAATGATAAGTTGGTTGCACGATTATGTGATGTATGGCTTTCTGTTCGAGGTATACTGGTGAATCAGTTATGATCTACAAAGGTGGAGTTTGAGAATGACTTGAGTAATGGGAATTTTTGGGTGTAGGTTGTATTATACTCTGTGGGAAAATGGGTTCTATTGAATGATTGAGTTGTATTTTTAAAAGGTATAGTGTGTGTGGGATAGGAACTTGCTTGGTTGTTTAGGGGTGTGGCTGACCCCTTGGGTGTTGGTGTGTTAATGGGGGCACAGACCGTTCGATCTATTTGATCAGTTTAATTGAGATTTGCGTAGAGTGGATGACTCTCGAGAACGGGTCTGATGGATTCAAGGTTTATATATAACAATTGGGAATCTTCAAGATGTGTGTTGGGATAGAAACTGAGATATACGTTGGAAGGTGTCAAAACTGGTGGCTTTTTATATTATTATGGAATCTAAATTTCGGTATCATGAAAGGAGAAGAATAGTTTAAATTCATAAAAAGCCTCTTTAGAGTGAGTATTTGAGATGTGGTACATTTGGGGTGCTTAAGAGATATCCAGCGGCTTATGAGCCTTAGGGCGATGTAGTTCTATGCTAGGGTCGGCATGGTAAAGAGTAAGATCGGTTCTTTAGGTGCTTATGATGTGGTAAGGTTCTACGTGTAATTCGGGGCAATGCTCTTGGGTTTGGCAGCCTATGTAGCTCCGTTGAACTAGAAAGATTCAGTCTTGACGGTTTGGTTTTGTGCAAATGGGATTCGAAGAGTCCTGGATGGCTTCTACCTTGGTTAGAGATGTATATTTTCTTCTGGTGTGAGAGGCATGTGATGTATAGTTATTTTACTTCTATATGGGATCAAATGGAAAGCTCTTAGCTGGTTGAGTACGTAGTTGCTTGCGGCTCAGGGGAGATTAGGAAGTTCGCTTATTTATCATAGGATGGCATAGTGTGTGCAGTATATTATGTAGGGTTGAGATTTGCATGTGTGAGGTCAGGGTTCAGTTCTGCAAGGAAGGTCATAAAATTCTTGGGCAGCATGGAAAATATCAGATGACTAGGTAAATGATATCACTAATTGTGCGGCTTGAGGAGGGTATACTTTTCAGAAAAGGCAATGTGTTTGAGTTAGGGGTAATTCATTAGTATCGCGGTGCTCTCTTGTTGGATCGACTGCTGATGTTCAAGGTTGCTTGGTGGTACAGAAGAGTTATAAGGGTATTTCTAGTAGAATGATTGAGTATTAGAAGTGTGTTACATATTCGAGCGGTGGAGTTGGGATCAAATATGGTAATTCGTGCGCTTCATGGACTTCGAGACTGAGAGTTCTCATAGACAGGTTATTTTGTTGCTGCGGACTGTGAAGAGGTGAGCAAAGCTAATCAGAAGTTAGTATGTGCCATGATTCAGTCATTGTGAACTTTTTTAGATATATCTATTTTTTGCAGGTGTCCAAAGTTGACATAGGGTTCATTGGTAGGCCAGTATAGGTGTGTGTTCTGCACCAGATCGGAATTTGTTGTCTCCGAAATACCATTGTTGAGGGACATACCATTCGATATTCATTGAGTTTATTCGTGTTCTTGAGTGATCTATGAGTTACCTTTTGGTGTTGCAAGTGGTTGTGGTAGATGAGAAGAGGTCGTCGGACCTAGAATGGGTGCTACCGGGTCTAGTCATGGTATATTTGGGAGGTTATTGATGCTGATCGACTTAGAAATTTTGCCATATTTCCTGTCAAATGGAAGGAGTTCCATCACTTGTTGATCCGACGAATGGTTGCTAGTTCTATTGTTTCTTTCGTCATTTTCTGTATATGAGAGTGTTAGAACGAGGTTTTGCTTAATAAGATGTAATTTACCAGTATTGAGTCATTTTGAGCAGCTATTGTGGTTTGGAGTTATCACTATGAGTGTTTGAGGCATGTGTTATTTCGTGTGATTACATCTTGGGTCACGGATATGGCTTGATACAACGTGTTCAGACTTATTCAGTTTACAGTTGTGAAGTTTTGATCTTGTAAATTATTTCAGAAGTGGAAATTTGGTTATAAGGCTTATGGGTCAGGTTGGATCTCGAAATTTCAATTGTGTTGTACTATTGGACCTATATGGGATAGGGTGACGTGGGATCACCCACGAGTATGTGCATGGTAAGGTTACACAACAATTTTGGTGGTTTTTGGAACAACTTTGGGCACGTTTGAGGACGAACGTTTGTTTAAGAGGGGGAGAATGTAACGACCGGGTCGGTTGTTCCTCGAGATTAGCCCCCGTTTCCCCTATTTCAGCTTTGTCATGTATTATTCAACCTAATTATGATGTGTTGGGTCGGTTGGTTCGGGTTTGGAGTGGTCGTGGTGAGAATTGAGACACTTAGTCTCTTAAGTTGGCCTTATAGTTAGAAAAGTTAATTAGAAGTGGACTATTGGGTACACGACCTCGGAATGTTGATCTTATGGCTCGCATAGCTTCGTTAGGTGATTTGGGACTTAGGAGTGTTTTCGGAATGTGGGTTTGATGCCCGGAGTAGAATTAGGCTTGAATTGGCGAAATTGAGTTTTCGGTGATTTTCGGTCGGTAGTGGAAAATTAGCTATCGGGGTCGGAATGAAATTCCAAAAGTTGGAGGAGGTTCGTAGTGTCCTTTTGGATATGTCTGCAAATTCTCAGGTCATTCGGTCGAGGTTTTGTTAGTTTCGGCATCGT
The DNA here is from genome assembly GCA_005239525.1 of Nicotiana knightiana. Lineage (NCBI taxonomy): Eukaryota > Viridiplantae > Streptophyta > Magnoliopsida > Solanales > Solanaceae > Nicotiana > Nicotiana knightiana. Next base: position 91,117 of record ML435841.1, read on the forward strand.
TGGTGATTTTTCGGAAGTTTGAAGATTCCTAGGCTTGAATCATGAGTTGAATTGGTGTTTCGATGTTATTTTGGGTGTTCCAAGAGTTCGACTAAGTCCGAGTGATCATTTATGACTTATGTGTATTTTTGATTGGGGTTCCGAGGGCCTCGGGTTCAGTTGGGATGGGTAACGACATGATTTTTGGCATTTTTAGAGTTGCTGGTGTGAAGCTTTCTGGTGTTTCCGCACCTGCGGATAGGGAACCGCAGGTGCGAGACCGCAGAAGCGGAAATGGGATCGCAGATGCGGAGTTGGGCCCTCAGGAGGAAAACCGCAGATGTGGTTATGGGGATGCATCTGCGGGACCGCAGGTGCGATGCCTGGACGCAGATGCAGGAATTTGGGTCCATTAATGAAACTAGAGATGCGGTTGTCTGGGCCGCAGAAGCGGTCCGCAGATGCGGAAATGTGTGCGGCAGGTGCGAGATGGCTGGGCAGAAAGTATATAAGGAGGACTTAGCGAATTTTGGTCATTCTTCCACCATTTTTATACAGGTTTGAAGCTTCTTGAAGGGTTTTGAAGGAGGAAATCAAGAGAACTTCGTGGAGGTAAGATTTTTGAACCTAAAACTCATTTATATATGATTAATGGACTGATTAGTGGTGAAATTTGTGGGAAATTAGTACCAAAATTGAGTAATTAGGGCTTGTAATTAGAGACTTTAAAATGGGGATTTGAGGGGTCATTTGAAGTTCGATTTTGATGTTCGTGGTATGCATAGACTCGTGGGAGGAAGAGGATTCTTGTGATGTAAATTTTATCGGATTCTGAGAGTTGGACCCGGGGGTCGGGTTTGGCCGAATTCGGGATTTGTGATGTAATTTGATAATTTTTATGTGGGCTTCGCTCCTTTAGCATATACTAATGATAAACAACTGATTTGGGTTAGATTCGGGGAAATTTGTTGCCGAGTCGAGCGGCAAGGGCATTACGGAGTAGAGTTTTGGCTTGATTGAGGTAAGTAACGCTTCTAATCTTGGTTCTGAGGGTTCAAAACCCCGAACTACGTGTTACATGATTAGAATTGGGTGACGCACATGCCAAGTGACGGACGTGCGGGTGTGCACCGTGTGATTTGTGACCTGGTTCACTCTATGGAACATTTTACTGGTTCTCTCTTGTTGATATATGTGCTTCTGTCAATGTGACTGATGTGCACATTCTAAAAATCATGCTAAGTATTTTGTTAAGGCTTCCTGCCAATACTGTTGGAACCCGAGCGGTCGTTTTAATACGAACATGTTAGAGATCATGCTGGATATTATGCCAAGCTTCACGCCGATGTTGTTGAGACGCAAATGGTCGTTTAGTACTGTCATCTCATGTGTATCATTGATACTATATACTCAGTCCTGTCATTGCATATCATATTAGGTCTCAGTCTCGGTAATTGTTGATTTTTCATATTATATCATTGACTCGGGCTAGTTCATGCATTGTGAGCCCATGTGAGCGAGACTGGAGAGTGATGATTGAGTGAGGCCGAGAGCCTGATTTTGAGTTAGAGATGTATATTGGATCAGGCTGCACGCCGCAGCGAAATATATGTGGGATCGGGCTGCACGCCGCAGCGATATTCTAATCATGCCTTGGTTGGCTTGATATAGCGCATGGTCCAATAGGAGCCCCTCCGGAGTCTTTACACCCCCAGTGAGTGCAATGATATTTGAGGGATGGATCTTCCCTGGGAATGGATCTTGTCCGAAGTTGATGATATGTGAGGGATGGATCGTCCCTGAGCATGGATCTTGTCCGAAGTATTTATCTGGAGATGGATCTTCTCCACGAGGCTTGATGGGCCCGTTACCACCAGTACTGAGCGAGTGAGGTGAGTGACGTGTGTACGTATTTTAGGATGGATCTTCCCTAGGCCGTTCAGCCACATATAGTACCGAGTGGTTGTGAGGTGTATCATTATCTTGAGATGGATCTTCTCATTAAGGCTGGATCGGCCTTCCTCAATACTGAGTGACTTATGTCTGATGTGTGTATATTCTTGGAGGGATCTTCCCTGGGCCATGCGAGCCATATACAGTACTGAGTGGACGAGTATTTGAGAGTGGGAGTACATTGTGCATTTCATACTGTTGATGCATTGGCATGTAGAATATGTCGAGGTATATATGTTAAACTGTTCAGAATTGTGTTTATCTTATCACTTGAGCTGTCTAGTTAACTGAAAGCATGCCTAAATCTTTGTACATTAATTCTTCAAGAATATGGAGGTTTAGTCCGTCACTACCTCTCAGTCCACAAGTTGGGCTTGTTACTTACTGAGTTGGTATGCTCAAGTTACTCCCTATATCTTGTGTGCAGATTCAGGTGTCTGGATTGAGTGAGCTCTGGTTTACTCGCTGAGAGCACGTCGGAGATTGCACGGTAGCTGCACGACGTCCGCAGCGTTGCCTCTCTCCTTCCTAATAGTCATTTTGTTTATTCTCAGACTTGTTTGTAGTAAGGGATCAGTACCAGATTTTGTATTCCCTTTTTAGTTGCTCATGACTGATGACTCCGGGTTTTGGGGCTATGTTTAAATGTTTTTACCTAACTTTATTTGTTTTCAAATGCTGAAATGAAAGATTTATGAAAATACTGGTTGATATTGAATCAAACAAAAGTTTTCTTATGTCGTGCCTTGTGAATTGGCTAGACTAGTATCACGATAGGCGCCATCACGTCCGGGTTGGTTTTTGGGTCGTGACACTTGGGGCTTGGGCAGTTGGGCAGGGGCGCTGGAGACCTGGAGTGGATGAAATATATTAAAATTTTTTGGGCAGGGCGTTGGGCAGAGGTCTAACCTTAAAAAAAGGCTTTAAAAATTCGGTAATTCGATATACCGAAATTTCAAGATCCTAATATCGAGGACCGTACCGTAATACAGAAAATATAATAACGAATTATACCGAAATACCAAAATACCAAAAATCGCAATACCGAATTAATTCGGTCCGGTTCGAAATTCGATTTTTCGGATTTTATGCCCACCCCTAGTCATACGTATCGGCTACTAGTTATTCATAGTAATAAAATTCTTGGCCAATATTTTACAATATTATTGTAGAATCTCAGTATACTATATTTTATTTGTTAATATTTATTATAATAAAAAGGAAAACATGATTAAATTTTAGGACTAAAATGAATTCTAGCTTCTTTTATTTATAGTGAAAACATGATAAATGTTTTGACTAGAATGTCAAATAAAATATTTGGAGGGAAATAGACTCTTAAAAATATGATTGGAGGAATATTAAAAGTTTTTGACCCTTTATATATATATATATATATATACATTATGGATCGGGTTGCACGACGCAATAATATTGGATCGGGTTGTACGCTGCAACAGTATTGGATCGGGTTGCACGCCGCAATAATATAGCGCTTGGGCAGAAGGTGCCCCTCCAGAGTCTGTACACCCCCAGTGAGCGCAGGTGCCTATTGAGAGTGTATATTGAGGGCTGAAAGCCGAGAGTATGAGCTGTTGAGATGAGTTGAGTGACTCTTGCCTTGAGAGGCTATACTTGCTTTTAATTATTGTTGCACTTAGCTGTTATCTATTATTGTTGAGGGATTTATGAAAGATTTATATCTGGTTTACTTCAACCCGAATTGATTTTTGACTTAAACTATCGCATGAAAGTATGTTCAACCTTTACTAAAAACTTTTGAAATGAACTTTATTTTCATTGCTCGTCACTGCTTCTCAGTTCCTTATTTAATTTTGTTACTTGTTGAGTTGGTTGTACTCATGCTACACCACCCTATACTTCATGTGCAGATCCAGGTGTGTACGGTTCTGGCGGTCGCTGAATTCGTGCGGGAGCTGATTTTCAGAGACTTACGAGGTAGCTCATACTCTCGGCTTTCAGCCCTCAATATATACTCTCAATAGGCACCTGCGCTCACTGGGGGTGTACAGACTCTGGAGGGGCACCTTCAGCCCAAGCGCTATATTGTTGCGGCGTGCAGCCCGATCCAATACTGCTGCAGCGTACAGCCCGATCCAATATTATTGTGTCGTGCAACCCGATCCATAATGTGTGTATATATATATATATATATATATATATATATATATATATATATATATATATNCAGAAAATATAATAACGAATTATACCGAAATACCAAAATACCAAAAATCGCAATACCGAATTAATTCGGTCCGGTTCGAAATTCGATTTTTCGGATTTTATGCCCACCCCTAGTCATACGTATCGGCTACTAGTTATTCATAGTAATAAAATTCTTGGCCAATATTTTACAATATTATTGTAGAATCTCAGTATACTATATTTTATTTGTTAATATTTATTATAATAAAAAGGAAAACATGATTAAATTTTAGGACTAAAATGAATTCTAGCTTCTTTTATTTATAGTGAAAACATGATAAATGTTTTGACTAGAATGTCAAATAAAATATTTGGAGGGAAATAGACTCTTAAAAATATGATTGGAGGAATATTAAAAGTTTTTGACCCTTTATATATATATATATATATATACATTATGGATCGGGTTGCACGACGCAATAATATTGGATCGGGTTGTACGCTGCAACAGTATTGGATCGGGTTGCACGCCGCAATAATATAGCGCTTGGGCAGAAGGTGCCCCTCCAGAGTCTGTACACCCCCAGTGAGCGCAGGTGCCTATTGAGAGTGTATATTGAGGGCTGAAAGCCGAGAGTATGAGCTGTTGAGATGAGTTGAGTGACTCTTGCCTTGAGAGGCTATACTTGCTTTTAATTATTGTTGCACTTAGCTGTTATCTATTATTGTTGAGGGATTTATGAAAGATTTATATCTGGTTTACTTCAACCCGAATTGATTTTTGACTTAAACTATCGCATGAAAGTATGTTCAACCTTTACTAAAAACTTTTGAAATGAACTTTATTTTCATTGCTCGTCACTGCTTCTCAGTTCCTTATTTAATTTTGTTACTTGTTGAGTTGGTTGTACTCATGCTACACCACCCTATACTTCATGTGCAGATCCAGGTGTGTACGGTTCTGGCGGTCGCTGAATTCGTGCGGGAGCTGATTTTCAGAGACTTACGAGGTAGCTCATACTCTCGGCTTTCAGCCCTCAATATATACTCTCAATAGGCACCTGCGCTCACTGGGGGTGTACAGACTCTGGAGGGGCACCTTCAGCCCAAGCGCTATATTGTTGCGGCGTGCAGCCCGATCCAATACTGCTGCAGCGTACAGCCCGATCCAATATTATTGTGTCGTGCAACCCGATCCATAATGTGTGTATATATATATATATATATATATATATATATATATATATATATATATATATCAACGCGATCCAATACTGCTGTGACGTGCAGCCCGATCCAATATACCTCACATAGATCACAACTCGGCATTCAGACCCTATCTCAGTCACTAACCTCTCAGCCTCTCGGGCTCACAGAATATCATAACAATAAGCCAAGACAGAGAATACAACAAGTATCAACAAGAAATGAGAGGGGACGAAGATATAGTACACAAGTAAGACTGTGATTGAGTACAAGACAAAAATAACAGTAAATTTAGCAAGTATACAGCCGCTGCGGGTCTCAACAGCGATATCATATGGCCTAAGAATGGTTTCTAACATGAAAAGCAGTCAATTGCTCAAAAACAAGGAAAACAGGCAATAAAAATGGCTATTCGACTTTACCATCTCACGGGACGGACCAAGTCTCAATACCTCACGGTGCATGCTCACACGCCCGTCACCCAGCATGTGCGTCACCACCAACTATTCACATCATACCAATTCTCGAGGTTTCATACCCTCAAAACCAGATTTAAGACAATTACTTACCTCAACAGCGTAGAAATCCTACTCCGAAATGCCCTTGCCTCTCGAATTGGCCTCCAAATTCCCCGAATCTAGTCACAAACAATATGAGATAACCAATATTGGCTAAAAGGATCAATTCTACAAGAAAACTACTAAAATCTAGCCCAAAATCTGAAATCGGCTCAACCCGGTCTCCCGGGCCTTTGTCTCGAAACCCGACAAAAGTCACAAAACCCGGAAGCCCATTCACTCAGGAGTCTAACCATACCAAATTTATCGAAATACGACCTCAATTGCCCCTCCAAAACCCCAAAGTTCACTCTTTAATTCCTATGCCCTAAACCCCCAAATTTCCAACTCAAATCCCTAATTAGGTTATGAAGAAATCCATAGATTCACGAAATTTAGACCAATCGGGGTTAGAATTACTTACCCTAACGTTTTTCTTGAAAATCCTCGAAAAACCGCCTCTCTCCCGAGATTCTCAAGTCCAAAATCAAAAATGAAAGTCCAACCCTCGAGGTGGTGTTTTTTCCTGCCCAGAAATACCGCATCTGCGGTCCTCTTCTTGCTTCTGCGATGCCGGACCTGCGGAAATTCCATCGCAGGTGCGGATTTCACTTAAAAATCTTGACCTCACTCCTGCGGCCCCAATACCTCATCTGTGCCTATCGCATGTGCGGGAATCCATAGCACCTACGACCATCCTTCGCACCTGCGCCCAACTGCCAGCATCTACGACCTTCGCAGGTGCGGGAAAATCTTTGCACATGCGGCTCCTGCCCAGCTCCTTCTTGGCCGCATATGCAGCTCCTTCTTCGCTTCTGCGGATTCGCACCTGCGGTTCCCACTCCACAGGTGCGGTTACACCAGTAGCAGTAGCTTCAGCTGCAATTCCTTAACTCCCTTCAAGCCGTGAACCACTTGAAATCACCCCGAGGCTATTGGGACCTCAACCAAACATACCAACAAGTCCTATAACCCGACACGAACTTATCAAACCTTCGAATCACAAAAGAAAACATCAAAACACCAAATTACACCTGGATTCAAGCCTAAAGAACTTCTAAACTTCCAAATTTCACAAACAACGCCGAAACCTATCAAACCACGTTCGATTGACCTCAAATGTTACACACAAGTCAAAAACACCACGAACCTACTCTAACTTCCAGAAATCCATTTCAACCCCGATATCAAAATTTCCACTGCCGGCCAAAATCTCCAAGATTCCAACTTTCGCCAATTCAAGCCTAATTCTACTACGGACCTCCAAACCACATTTCGGACGCGCTCCTACGGACAAAATTGCCTAACGAAGCTAACCGAATCATCAAAATTAAAATCCGAGGTCGTTTACACGCAAGTCGATATTTGGTTGACTTTTTCAACTTAAGCTTCCAAATTAAGAGACTAAGTGTCTCAATTTCACTCTGAAACCATTATGGAAATAGGAGAAACGTGGCTATATCTCGAAATGACCGGCCGGGTCGTTATAGAACATCTAATGCTTAGATTTTTTGATTTTTTCATTAAGGTCATATGGTGATTGTGTTCTACCCTTGTCATTAAAATATTTATGGAATAATACGATTTTCTTATAAATAAGAGAAAGGAAAATTTTGGGAAAAAATGTTGCAGCCAGGCTTCGAACCTTGGCAGTATATGAAAGAGAAATAACTTTGAGAGTTGATCAACCAAAGGTCTATAGGCATTTCTAGTTGGAATAAATATTACAAATACTTTAATACCTTTATTAGTGAGTTGATAAAAAAAGAGGATGTCGCTACTTGTTTCGAACCCAGGGATCAAAGGTTAAGGGAAATACTTGGAAAATGATTTTTTCATCGCAAAGGTTAAGTATTATGAACCTCAAGATTGTTTCTTCATTGCTAATAACTTCTTAATCTTCATCGCAACATTAAGACCGTGTAACATTTTAGAGTTCAACACGATAAACTTTTGACATTGAGCAAATGATTTATGTACTCTCTTTGTTAGAGTAATTTTATTTCAAGTATTGAAGTTAGAATACAATGTAACTAATCTAAAGCCATGGAGAGACATAGAAACAATTATGTAGTAGCTAATATGCCATTCATAAGGCATAAACGTTGGAGAATTCATTTTGATTGAACCGTTAAAACAAACTAAGCAATGCATAAATTTCATAAATCATTAAAGAATAAAGTTTATGCAAAACAAGTAAAATTTCTTCAAAAATAGAAAGTCATGGACAAAATAAAACAACAATACAATTAGGCCTATTGAGAACTCGAAGTTTCAAGAATATTCTTTATCAAACATTATTGTTCCAAGTCTGGCATTGAGATCAAACAAGCTTGATTGTGATTGTGTAGTGTCGATTTGCTGCAATTAAAATCAAACAAACACTATAAGAAAAAATGATATGTTTAAGTAATAAATCAAATGTAGTTGCAAAATTATACCTCATTCACACCTAGGGAGCCATCATGCTCAATGTTTGTAACTCTGCCTTGCCCATTATGAATCACGACCCAAAATACGTTAACGGTCGTGATGGCACCGGACACCACTGTTAGGCAAGCCGACATCAAGCAGTTGCTCACATTCTCATTTTAATAGTTTTGAAATTATTTCTTTTTATTACATCAAAATAGCAATTAATGAACTTTATTGAGTAAATAACGATGTCTTAACAAATTCAAATAATAATTAAATCCCAAAGTCATCTCAGAACCCGGTGTCACAAGTGCATGAGCAATTTCTAGGAAATAAACGAGATACAATAACCGTCCGGAATATAAATGGGACAGTAAAGAAAATACAACACAATACTCTGAAGGAGACTCTACTCGCTGCGGGTCGTCTCGAGAGGTTACAGCTCACCTACGTCCCCATATCAACCATACCACTGCGTCAAGCTAGCCCACTAGCTTTACCTGTGCATGTGCAACAATAATACACAGCAAGTGTAGTATGAGTACGAAAACAATGTGTACTCAGTAAGTATCCCGCCTAACCTCGAAGAGGTAGTGACGAGAGGTCGACTTGGAAAATTACTAGAGGTCAAATTAACATAATCAAGTGAGACGCTAACATGGATGTCATAATTAATTAACAAATAACGATAGGAAGGAAAACCTTCTTTCATATAAACAATTCTAACCTCTGTCATTTCAGTTGACAACTTGTATTCCCAGGCCATTAAGCGGTTCAAATTACGGAAAGTGCCCAGCAAAAATATCATGCGCAAGTAATGCCGAGGTCAAATGACTCGGTCCAACATAAATGTAAATTATGCACTGCAGGAGGGTCGAACGGCACGAACCATAGATGCATCTATTACCCCGCTCGTGAATCATACGTGCGACGCGGTCAATTATAAATAATAGAGTTACCCCGCTCGCGAATCATACATGTGATGCGGTCAATTATAGATAATAGAGTTACCCCGCTCGCGAATCATACATGCGACGCAGGTACTCATAGATATATACATTCAAACAGTCAATCCATACTTTATCAGGAAACACTTATCCAAGGGATAGTCAATTCTCTTTTCACGATTCAGAAAAATAAATTTTAACTTATTTGGAAATTCATTTAGTAATTTTATGTGACTTAAGCAATTTAAATTGTCAATGAGGTTATAAATAATTCAATTATAGCATGCTTTCGAGTCCTAGACTACCCGGACTTAAGTACAATAGTAGCTACGCATGGACTCCCGTCACCTCGTGCGTATGTATCCCCCACAAATAGTAGCACATAATCAATTATTTGACCTATGGGGAAAATTCCCTCTTACAAGGTTAGAAAGGAGACTTACCTCGCTCCGAAGTTCCATAACCGGCATTCCACGCCCTTCCGATGATTCAAATCAATGCACAATGCCCCAAAACTAGCCAATAGTTATGCAAACCCATTAATATACACTCAACTACTCATTAAAATCCAATTTATAAAAATTCCTAACCCCGATCGAAAAGTCGACAAAAATCATCTTCGGGCCCACTTGCCCGGATTTCGAAATTTTTCGAAGATAAACTTTACCCATAACCTCACGAAATCACATATATAATTTATTCCCAATTCCATACCCGAATTCATAGCCAAAATCCAAAAATATAAATTTGTAGGTCTTCTACCCAAAACCCACAATTCCCACAAATTTCCATATTCAATTCCATATATACTCATGTATCTAACTCAAATTGAAGAAAGCACTTACCCCATTACGATTGATGAAGATGGCACTCCAAAGCTTGCTCCAAATTCGGCTCCCATGGAGGAAATGTGGTGAAAATGAGCCAAACCCTCGTTTAAAATGACACACTTCCCAGACCCGACCTCCGCACTTGCGGTCGAACTGCCGCACATGTGGCCTCGCAGGTGCGGCCCAAGCCTCGCACCTGTGCATTCCCTCCGCCTAGCAAGACTCTGCACCTGCGCCTTCCTCCTCCGCATATGCGCCTTTGCAGGTGCGGACCGGCCTTCGCACCTGCGCTCCCAGCTTCATCTCTCACTGCACCCGCAACCTCGCACCTGCGGCCCCTTTTTACGCAGGTGCGATCACACTAGATAACAGCTGCCTCATCTTTCCTCCCAAGTCCAAACTTGATCCGTCAACCATCCGAAATCCACCCGAGGCCCCCGCGACCCCGTCCAGTCACACCAACCACTTCCAAAACATAATGCGGACCTGCTCGAGGCCTCAAATCACATCAATAAATGCCAAAACCATGAATCGCACTCAAATTGAAGCCTAATGAACTTTAGAACTTCCAACTTCAACATTCGATATCGAAACCTATCAAATCACGTCCAATTGACCTCAAGTTTGGCACACAAGTCACATTTGACATTACAGACCTACTCCAACTTTCGGAATTAGAATCCGACCCCAATATTCAAAATTCCACTTTCAGTCAAACTTCTAAAAAAAACTTCAAATTTCTAACTCTAGTCAAATGACTCCAAAATGACCTACGGAACTCTGAATCCACTTTCGATCGCGCTATTAATACCAGAATTACCATGCGGAGCTATTCCCGGACTCGGAATCCCAAACGGACATCGATAACACTGAAATTCACTTCAACCCATGTTTATGAATTTCTTCCAAAATGCCAACTTCCACAATAGACGCTGAAATGTTCCCGGGTCATCCAAAACCCGATTCGAACTTACAGCCCAGTCCGAAATCATCATATGAACCTGATGGGACCTTCAAATTCTGATTCCGAGGTCGTTTACTCAAAGATCCAACCTTAGTCGATTCTTCCAACTTAAAACTTCCGAAACGAGAATTCTCTTTACAAATCAACTCCAAAACTCCCGGAATTCAAATTCCAACCATGCGAACAAGTCATAATACATGAAGTAAAGCTACTCATGGTCTCAAACTGTTGACCAACGAGCTAGAGCCCGAAACGACCGGTCGGGTCGTTACATTCTCTCCCACTTAAACATACGTTCATCCTCGAACGTGCTGAGAATTGCGTTGGAGTTATCTAAAATCGTTGGTTAACACCTTACACACCTACCCGTGCTACCGCTACTCAGTTGAGCACATTAACTCGAGCAAATCTGAAGATATCCTCCTTTATTCAAGAAATTAAGTTTAGAGTCCAATTCCAACATCCGGAATTATCTGCCAGGCCTTCTCCTAACATACGAACACCGAATCAATCACTACACAAAGCACCGATAGATGATTGCATACCTTTGCTGAACTCGCCCTATGCACAACATAACACACATGACCATAATAATATCCTCCGATGGCAATAGCCATAATTCCACAGGTCTGATGCTCCCAATGTATCTCACGACCTATGTAAATTCTGTTCTGAGCCTGCATTACCGCCACGACAGAAGAGATGTGTAGAAATTCATAACGAACTGCCGAGTCAACAAATCATTGAGTCTATACTCCTGACAAGAACCATCGCCTCATATTGAACCAAACACTAATCTTTGTTCCTTAATATACTACATATAATCCGATTACACTGATCCTAGATCCAATAATCTCGTCTTACCCAGCATGAGCTGCTCAGGCAAAAAGCAACCCCAGACATGACCAACTGTCTCACATGGTGCCACAATGCCACTAAGCTACAAACTCGAACGTGACACATAAGGAAAACGAACTCTGGAAGGAACTACTCAACCCACGTCACTAATATGAACTTTTCTCAGAAAAGGGGAAACAAAACACGTAAAAATAGAATATAAAAGTTGTACCCGTCATCACACTTTTGCGGCGTGCAACCCGATCCAAAAAACATACCCGTGGAGATGTGCCACCCGATCCACACATAAAATTCACATAAGGAGATACACACCGAGCTAAATCGCTCATTATAAAAAAATACCGAATATCGGTCACAAGCGCACTAACTGTATAATACCATCACGGGGGAGACAAATAACGTCGTATGCTACAAAACTCAAGCACAACTGAGGTGCGATATATGAGCTGAATCTCAAGAGTTGTCCTGCTCACATAACACCATCTCTACGCGTAATCTCAACACATAAGAAATTTAACAAGCCGTTACACAACTCACACGGCATAATATAACATTACATGAAATAGCCGACGATGAAACAACATCCTACGTCCGAATAATCCTCCATGAGGGGCGCTATGCTGAAATAAACGTATTTGACTTGATATAAAGTCCTTATTCATATTTGAATCCATTCACAAACCTCAAGCCGATCCTGATCGCACCGAACTAGGCTAATAGCCTTACCTGGGTCCATAATAACCCACTTTTTTTCATAACACAAAGAACAACCATCATCGCCGGGAAAAACTCCCACAATCCACAACCAAATGAACCGAGCGCCCTTCAGGTAACAAGTCTGCACCTCCATTCAATCAAACAAGTGACTACATGTCACCCTTATACAATCTTCCCGTGGAATACACTTCCACGATCTCATGCACCAGGTAACAAGTCTGCACCTCCATACTACCGGCCATACAAATGTTGTAAAGCAAATGAAGAAATTCGCAACCAGAACGCAAAGCCTCTTACACAACCACCGATCTCTGGTGAAGGGATCGTGGCATCCTTGCCAACACCGAACCACAACCCTGATCCTCACTTTTAATTACATACCGCTCACTGCACCTAACGTGCCAATATGCGATAGCACAAGAATTTCATCATCACTCCTGAACCACTAATAGGGTAACCACTTATCTTATAAAACATGCAATCAACACACGAGTGAATCCTCATAACTGTAGAACTGAAAATCCTCAAGTAGTGGTATAAACCACCATAATCCTTTCGGGATCTTCCTACACATAACAGGCCATAATACTTTAATACTCCCAAAATAGAACCAATTATGGCGGCCATCAAGCCTCGCACGTACCATCACCATTCGTATGCATAATCTAACCACGCTGGATGAACTGATCACTGCCATCATTATACCAATTCAACCATGTCTAACCAATCTAACTTCCTCTAATTTATCCTTAACTTGCCTTAAAAATAATAACAGCTCCATTCCTTATATCATGAACCTAACTCTGCACTCATCCCGAATGACCCCTTTCCACGAGACCACATTGTCTCCAGACCCACGAACCTTCTCATACCTTCCTGGTGCGCATATTTGCATCCTCGACTGCTACACCCATTCTGAAAAGCCCTCTATGAATCCGAAGTCATTTTCTCTCATTTCTCCTAAATGCTGCACTACAAGCCAAAAATATCATAGAACATTCTGAGCCCCTTTTCATAATCCGCTGCAAAACTCGATTCTTAACTGTACCGCGGGCTTGAATAACTTAGGCACCTCATTCCTTTTTTTTTATTCACTAGGACCGCTGTTGAGAGTCACCCACTCTGACTTGGTCCCGAATATAACCAACTCTGAGGCTCTTCTGGCATATGAACACCTATCTTAATAAAGCACCCGACTGAATCACTCCCCTTGTAAATCACCTCTATACGAAGCATAAGTCCTGATTCTTTCCAAAGCCCGAACACGAGCCGGTAAAGCCAACCATAGCACACCTTTACCAATTCATGTGCTCAAATTACTACTTATGTTCTCTTTCCTTAGCTGTAATAACCCATCAATATGCTAATAACCAAAAATCTCACAAATAGACGACAATGTCGTCCAACCGTAGGCGGTGGGACTCTCCACTTAGCTTGAAGCTACTACTAACACAACTCTGGAACCCACCAAGATTCTTCCTTCATTGCTGAACTGATCTTGCACCACCATTTCGCCAAATTCCTCGAAATCCTTCCGTTAGCATTTTATGAACACTCTGCATCTCTATCAACTTTCACATATTCGACCTCTTGCTCGATAGTCCGTAGAATTCTTCGTAGAAGCTTCGCCAACCACGCGACCGCTGACCTGCCCACAGGAGATAACCCACCTGTGGAGATGCTGACACCTTCCAACGTCGCTGCTCATGATACAATCACTACGCCATCCATAATCCATCCTGAGCACGTGCTCATTCACCGTCTGCACCACTCCACTCACTCCTTATGGACCTCACTAAATGTGCGAAAACATCTTCCAATTCAAAGTTACATTGTATCCTTATTCATATCGAGAAAATTCTTCCTACTGCATCCAAATCTCCCGTCGTATAATAGCCAATAATTCAAATTAAGCCCATAGACTCAATCACCATCCATTAAAATTCCCAAATCCTTCCAAACTTTCCTTAAGGTGTGTAGTTATCCTGCCACTGAACCCATATGCTACTCTGGTACTCTCTCATTTTGGTCAAACTCACTCCTTTAAGCAGTCATCCGATTCCTGCTTCCCACGCGTAGCCTTCCAGAAGTTTAACCACCGCCTGACACTCCCCGCATGTCCTTCCTCATCCTCTTCTGCTCAGTTGTTGCCTTAGATATCTATCTATGTAGCACTTGAATCGATAGATCGCTGCTGACTTTGAACCTCCCCGAAGATCATATTTCTCGAGCCATCAACAATAGAAACACTGGTTCAATCTTGAACCACCGCACACGCGATCTCTGAGAGTCGCTTCTCCAGCATCATTTCACAATACTCGTCCCCAAGGGCGAACTATAGAGAACCATAACACCGGCAAACTTAACACGTTCAATTGAGGACAACGATACCACATCGCAGATGAAAGTTCCACCATACTTGAAAACACCAATTCTCGTTACTCTATCAACCCAAACATGAACATTTATAGTCGGATTGCCTTTCCTCCACCGGAAATAAAATACGGAACCTCTGAATCATGCACTGAGTAAACCTCCCCTTTAAGTCATTCACTGCCCCGATACGTAGGCAAATATCTTACCATCACATCAATACTGCGCGACAAATAAGCATCATAGCAACCTGTGTATAGCCTCAGAGCTCTCAAAAGTACAGTTGTTGAACCGAGACGACAGAATATCCTTCCGCAAGGAGACGACAATAGCCCAAACAACCACACAGGGAGAAACACCCGCACCACATCTATAGTACCATTACAATTATTCACCTCCCAAATTATAACTAGCACTTTGCATCACATAAGATTGAATGGAAAGGAAATGAAGGCATAAGCCTCAAAGAATCAAACCGCACGATGAGGAATCAAGAAGGGAACTACTCCTAACAACCCTGTAGCCTCTCGAAGATAAGTGCATACTTCTCCGTACCGATCCGCAAGACTCTACTAGACTCGCTCATGACTCGTGAGACCTAAGGGAACCTAGTGCTCTGATACCATGTTATCACGACCCAAAATACATTAACGGTTGTGATGGCGCCGGACACCACTGTCAGGCAAGCCAACACCAAGCAGTTGCTCAAATTCTCATTTTAATAGTTTTGAAATTATTTTTTTTCATTACATTAAATAGCAATTAATGAACTTTATTGAGTGAATAACGATGTCTTAACAAATTCAAATAATAATTAAATCCCAAAGTCATCCCGGAACCCGGTGTCGCAAGTGCATGAGCAATTTCTAGAAAACAAACAAGATACAATAATTGTTCGGAATATAAATGGGAGTAAAGAAAATACAACACAATACTCTGAAGGAGACTCTGCTGGCTGCGGGTCGTCTCGAGAGGTTATAGCTCACCTAAGTCCTCATATCAACCATGCCACTCCGCCAATCTAGTCAACTAGATATACATGTTCCTGTGCAACAAACATGCACAACAAGTGTAGTATGAGTACGAAAACAATGTGTACTCAGTAAGTATCCTGCCTAACCTCGAAGAGGTAGTGACGAGAGGTCGACTTTGACACTTACTAGAGGTAAAATTAACATAACCAAGTGAGACGCTAACATGGATGTCATGATTAATTAACAAATAACGATAGGAAGGAACAACTTCTTTCATATAAACAATTCTAATCTCCGTCATTTCAGTTGACAACTTGTATTCCTAGGCCATTAAGCGGTTCAAATTATAGAAAGTACCGAGCAAAAATATCATGTGCAAGTAATGCCGAGGTCGAATGAACCGGTCCAACATAAATGTAAATTGTGCACTGCCAGAGGGTCGAACAGTGTGAACCATAAATGCATCTATTACCCCGCTCGTGAATCATACGTGTGATGCGGTAAATTATAAATAATAGGGTTACCCCGCTCGCGAATCATACATGCGGCGCAGTCAATTATAAATAATAGAGTTACCCCGCTGCGAATCATACATGCGATGCAGGTACTCATAGATACACACATTCAAACAGTCAATCCATACTTTATTAGGAAACACTTATCCAAGGGAAAGTCAATTGTCTTTTCACGATTCAGAAAAATAAAGTTTAACTTATTTGGAAATTCATTGACTAATTTGATGTGACTTAAGAAATTTAAATTGTCAATGAGGTTACAAATAATTGAATTATAGAATGCTTTCGGGTCCTAGACTACCCGGACTTAAGTACAATAGTAGCTAAGCATGGACTCCCGTGACCTCTTGCGTACGTAGACCCCACAGATAGTAGCACATAATCAATTATTTCACCAATGGGTACAATTCCCTCTTACACGGTTAGAAAGGAGACTTACCTCGCTCTGAAGTTCCATAACCGGCATTCCACGCCCTTCCGATGACTCAAATCAATACACAATGCTCCAAAACTAGCCAACAGTTATGCAAACCCATTAATATATACTCAACTACTCATTAAAATCCAATTTATAAATATTCCTAACCCCGATCAAAAATTCGACAAAAATCATCCTCCCCAAATTTTTCGAAGATAAACTTTACCCATAACCTCACGAACTCACATATATAATTTATTCCCAATTCCATGCCCAAATTCAAGGCCAAAATCCAAAAATATAAATTTGTAGGTCTTCTACCCAAAACCCACAATTTCCACAAATTTCCATATTCAATTCCATATATACTCATGTATCTAACTCAAATTGAAGAAAGCACTTACCCCATTACGATTGATGAAGATGGAACTCCAAAGCTTGCTGCAAATTCGGCTCCCATGGAGGACATGTGGTGAAAATGAGCCAAACCCTCATTTTAAAATGACACACTGCCCAGACCCGACCTCCGCACCTGCGGTCGAACTGCCGCACCTGCGGTCGAACTGCCGCACCTGCGGCCTCGCATGTGCGGCCCAAGCCTCGCACCTGTGCATTCCCTCCGCCTAGCAAGACTCCGCATCTGCGCCTTCCTCCTCCGCTTCTGCGCCTTCGCAGGTGCGGACCGGCCTTCACACCTGCGCCCTCAGCCTCTTCTCTCACCGCACCTGCGACCACTGGTTCGCACCCGTGACCTCGCACCTGCGGTCCTTTTTTGCGCAGGTGTGATCGCACCAGATAACTGTTGCCTCATCTTTCCTCCCAAGTCCAAACCTGATCTGTTAACCACCCGGAATCCACCCGAGGCCCCCGAGACACCGTCCAATCACACCAACCACTTCCAAAACATAATGCGGACCTGATCGAGGCCTCAAATCACATCAATAAATGCCAAAACCATGAATCGCACTCAAATTGAAGCCTAATGAACTTTAGAACTTCCAACTTCAACATTCGATACCGAAACCTATCAAATCACGTCCAATTGACCTCAAGTTTGGCACACAAGTCACATTTGACATTACAGACCTACTCCAACTTTCGGAATTAGAATCCGACCCCAATATTCAAAATTCCACTTTTGGTCAAACTTTTCAAAAAAACTTCAAATTTCTAACTCTAGCCAAATGACTCCAAAATGACCTACAGACCTCTGAATCCACTTTCGATCGCGCTCCCAATACCAGAATCACCATACGGAGCTATTCCCAGACTCGGAATCCCAAACGTACATCGATAACACAGAAATGCACTTCAACCCATGTTTATGAATTTCTTCCAAAATGCCAACTTCCACAATAGACGCCGACACGCTCCCAGGTCATCCAAAACTCGATTTGAACTTACAGCCCAGTCCGAAATCATCATACGAACCTGCTGGAACCTACAAATCCCAATTCCGAGGTCATTTACTCAAAGATACGACCTTAGTCGATTCTTCCAACTTAAAGCTTCCGAAACGAGAATTCTCTTTACAAATCAACTCCAAAACTCTTGGAATTCAAATTCTGACCATGCGAACAAGTCATAATACCTGAAGTTAAGCTACTCATGGCCTCAAACTGTTGAACGACGCGCTAGAGCCCAACGACTAGTCGGATTGTTACATTCTCTTCCACTTAAACATACGTTCGTCCTCGAACGTGCTGAGAATTGAGCTGGAGTTGTCTGAAATCATTGGTTAACACCTCAAGCACCTACCCTTTATTCAAGCAATTAAGCTAAGAGTCCAATTCCAACATCTGAAATTCTCTGCCAAGCCTTCTCCCAACATACAAACACCGAATCAATGACTACACAAAGCACCGATACATGATTGCATACCTTTGCTGAACTTGCCCTATGAACTGCATAACGCACATGACCATAATAACATCCTCTAATGGCAATAGCCAAAATTCCACAGGTTTGATGCTCCCAATGCACCTCACGACCTATGTAAATTCTGTTCTGACCCTGCAATACTGCCACGACGGAAGAGATGTGTGGAAATTCATAACCAACTGACGAGTCAACAAATCATTGATTTTATACTCCTGACAAGAACCATCACCTCATATTGAACGAAATACTGATCTTTGTTCCTTAATATACTTCATATAATCCGATTACACTGATCCTAGATCCAATAATATCGTCTCACCCAGTACGAGCTGCTCAGGCAATAAGCCACCCCAGACATGACCAACCATCTAACATGATGCCACAATGCCGCTAAGCTAAAAACTCGAACGTGACACATAAGGAAAACAAACTCTAGAAGGAACTACTCAACCCACGTCACTAATATGAACTTTTCTCAGAAAAGGGGAAACAAAACACGCAAAAATAGAATATAAAAAATGTACCCATCATCACATTGTTGCGGCGTGCAACCCGATCCAAAAAACATACCCGTGGCGACGTGCCACCCGATCCACACATAAAATTCACATAAGGAGATACACACCGAGATAAATTGCTCATTACAACAAAATATCGAATATCGATCACAAGCGCACTAAGTGTATAATACCATCACGGGGGAGACAGATAGCGACGTACGCTACAAAACTCAAGCACAAGTAAGGTGAGATATATGATCTGAATCTCAAGAGCCATCCTGCTCACATAACACCATCGTTACGCGGAACCTCAGCACATAAGAAATTTATCAAGCCGTTACACAACTCACACGGTACAATATAACATTACATGAAATAGCCGACGATGAAACAACATCCTACATCCGAATACTCCTACATGAGGGGCACTATGCTGAAATGAACATATTTGGCTTGATATAGAGCCCTTATTCATATTTGAATCCATTCACAAACCTCAAGCCGATCCTGATCGCACCGAACTAGGCTAATATCTTTACCTGGGTCCATAATAATCCACTTTTTTCTCATAACACACAAGAACAACCATCATAGCCAGGACAAACTCCCACAATCCACAACCAAATGAACCGAGCGCCCTCCAGGCATAAATTCTCAAATAAGCCATCTTACCACATCCTTCATACTTGGTTAAAATCTTCAATAAATCAAGTCACTACATGTCACCCTTATACAATCTTCCCGTAGAATACACTTCCATGACCTCATGCATCAGGTAAAAAGTATGCACCTCCATACTACCGGCCATACAAATGTTGTAAAGCAAATGAAGAAATCCGCAACCAGAACGCAAACCATCTTACACAACCACTGATCTCAGGTGAAGCTGAAGACAATACCAGCTTACTCTAAAATTCCAAATCCCTTTCCTGCTCATCCGAGCTCGTGGCATCCTTGCCAACACCGAACCGCAACACTGATCCTCAATTTCAATTTCATACCGCTTACTGCACCTAACATGCCAATATGTGATAGCACAAGAATTTCATCATCACTCCTGAACCACTAATAAGGTAACTACTTAATCTTATAGTACATGCAAGAAACACAGGAGTGAATCCTCATAACCGTAGAACATGCAAATCCTCAAGTAGTGGTATAAACCACCATAATCCTTCCGGGATCTGCCTGCACAAAACATGCCATAATACTTGAATACTCCATAAAATAGAACCAATTACGTCGGCCGTCAAGACTCGCACGTACCATCACCATTCATATGCATAATCTAACCACGCTGGAGGAACTGATCACTGCTATCATTATACCGATTCAACCATGGCTAACCAATCTAACTTCCTGTAATTTATCCTTAACTTGCCTTAGAAATAATAACAGCTCCATTCCTTATATAATGAACCTAACTCCGCACTCATCCTGAGTGACCCCATTCCACGAGACCACATTGTCTCCAGACCCATGAACCTTCTCATACCTTCCTGGTGCACATATTTGCATCCTCGACTTCTACACCCATTCTGAAAATCCCTCTACGAATCCGATGTCATTTTCTCTCATTCCTCCCAAATGCTGCACTGTAAGCCAAAAATATCATAGAACATTCCGAGCCCATTTTCATAATCCGCTACAAAACTCTATTCTTAACCATACCGCGGGCTTGAAATCCTTAGGCACCGCATTCCTTTTTTTTTTTGAATTCTCTAGGACCGTTGTTGAGAGTCACCTACTCTGACTTGGTCCCGAATATAATCAACTCCGAGGCTCTGCTGGCATATTAACTCCCATCTTAATAAAGCACCCGACTGAGTCACTCCCCTAGTAAATCACCTCTATACGAAGCATAAGTCCTGATTCTTCTCAAAGCTCGAACACGAGCCGGTAAAGCCAACCATAGCACACCTTTACCAATTCTTGTGCTCAAATTACTACTTACGTTCTATTTCCTTAGCTATAATAACCCTTCAATATGCTAATAACCAATAATTTCACAAATAGACGACAATGCCGTCCAACCGTAGGCGGTAACACTCTTCCACTTAGCTTTAAGCTACTATTACACAACTCTAGAACCCACCAAGATTTTTCCTTCATTACTGAACTGATCTTGCGCCACCAATTGGCCAAATTCCTCGAAATCCTTCGGTTAAAATTTTATGAACACTTTGCATCTCTATCAACATTCACATATTCAACCTCTTGCTGGATAGTCAGCAGAATTCTTCGCAGAAGCTTCGCCAACCACGCGACTACTGACCTGCCCAGAGGAGATAACCCAGCTGTGGAGATTACATGCCGACACCTTCTAACGTCGCTGCACATGTTAAAATAAACCCCTCTGGGACCTGAGTTGACCCTACTGGAACGGTCTGAGCTAGAACTCCCTTAATAATCTCAATCTGGGGTTCCACAGTTGGGGCTGCTGTCTGAGCAATGGGCTGAGTCTTGCCCCTGCCTCGGCCCCTGGCGCGGCCTTGGCCTCTACCCCTAGTAGGAGATGCTGCTGCTGGAGGACCAGAGTGTTGGTTAGCAGAGGAGGAAGCACGTGTTCTCTCCATCTGCGAGAGAGTAGAAGAGTTCAGTCAGTATTTGAGATACCAAGAATCGCACGACAGAGTAGAAATAAAAATGGAGTTGTTTCCTAACTCGATAGCCTCTGAGAGATAAGTGCAGACATCTCGGTACCGATCCTTCAGACTCTATCAAGTTTGTTCGTGAATTGTGAGACCTATGCAACCTAGTGCTCTGATACCAACTTGTCACGATCCAAATTCCCAACCTTAGGGGTCGTGATGGCGCCTAACACCACACTTCCTAGGAAAGCCAATGTTAGAACTTGATTATCCAATTTTCCTTTGGATATTTACTTAACACAATAAGACAATCTAAAAATAGACTACATCTAAAAATTTCCAATGCATGCCTTTCGAAATAATAATAATAATAAATGAATGAATAAATCGAGCCACGAACTAAATATATAACTATGACGCTACCCTAGGGTCTGGTGTCACAATTCACGAACTACTAAGAATACTACAAATAATGGGCTGAAAGAAATAATGCATATATTTTGAGTGTAATAAAACAGTCTCTATAAAACTAAGACAACACGCTAGCAATCTGCGGACATCAGCAGATCTACCTTGTGTCTCTGAATGATGATTCGGCTACTAAGATCTCCTAACGATGGTTGGTACCTGGATATGCACAAAAGAGTGCGAAGTGTAGTATCAGTACAACCGAACCCATGTACTGAGTAAGTGCCGAGCCTAACCTCGGTGAAGTAATGACGAGGCTAGGACAAGACACCACATAAAACCTGGACATCGAAATCATGCTAACAGTAAATAATATCAATTGAAGAATGTAAACAACAATTAATGGGAAGGGAACATGCGATAGGGAAATTTCAACATAAGGAATGAGGAAAACACTAAGGCAAACACAGATAGTGATCAACAATAATTTTAGCAATTAAAGATAGAAAGTAAACTTGCACGGCATCACCCTTCGTGCTTTTACTCTCAACCTCCCAAAATAATAAATAGAATACACGGCATCACCCTTCGTGTTTTTACTCTCATTCTCACCAGATTATAATTAATAATTGCACGGCATCACCCTTCGTGCTTTACTCTGTTCCTCACATTATAAATAAATCATGCACGACATCACCCTTCGTGCTTTTACTCTCATCCTCGCAATATAATTAAGTCATGCATGGCACCACCCTTTGTGCTTTACACTCTTCCTCACAATTTCATCAAATCATCAACAACATAAAAGGGGATTTCACGAGAAATAATATTTCATCATAATTTCTATCACCATTTAATATTGTGATCTCAACTCAGTGTTCTCAAAGGAATTTCACAAGAAATCAATATTTCATCATGGTTACTATCATCATTTATCATTTCAATCTCAACTCAATGTTCTCAATATTTCACTAACAACAATAATCACATATGATAGACTTTAAGACAACCAGAATAACAAGAAATAGCATTTACTAGCATGGTATGATATGAACACAATGTATAGGTACTCGTCACCTCACCTATACATTGGATTTAACAAACAAATAGGTAACAAGTAGTCATACAATACCTATTCCCTCAAGCTAAGGTTAGACACAGCACTTACCTCAATTCGCAGGCCACTCACTGCTCAATTACCTCTTTTCCTTTCGAATTCACCTCCAACATACTCGAATCTAATCATAATTAGTTTAATATCATTAATTAATGCTAAAGGAACCAACTTTACTGAAAAATTATGGTTTTCCTAAGTTTCCTAAAAAAAAGGTTAAAACCCGACCCCAGGCCCGCTTGGTCCAAACTCGGGGTTCGGACCAAATTCTGTTTACCCATTCACCCTCGAGCCCGAATATGCAATTCATTTTGAAATCCGACCTTAATTTGAGGTCAAAATCCCATTTTTACAAAATTTCCTACTTCTACCCAAACCCTCAATTTTTGCCATGAAAATTCTTGATTTTTGATTTAAAAGTGATGAAAAATATTGGGTAATTGAAAGAGTAGAGATTAGAATTGATTACCTATACTTTGGGGATGAACTTTGGTGAAGAAAATCGTCCTTAGGGCTTGGTAGTTCGAAAAATATGTGAAAAATAGGTTTTGTCCGTGTTTAAAATTGAATTTATATACCTAGGCAGGCCTTCATCGCGTTCGCGTGGGCCTGCCCGCGTTCGCGTGGTCCTGCCCGCATTCGCGTGGGCCTGCCCGCATTCACATAGGGTAACAGGCAAGTGGCCTACGCGTTCGCATCTCAGGGCTCGCATTCGCGGAGCTTTAGCTCCTCAGGCTTTCGCGTTTGCGGTTACTAGGCCGCGTTCGCATAGTGTGAGACCATCCCCCTCCCCCAGGCCCAGTAAAACATCGCGATTGCGAAAGGGAGGGTGTGTTCACATAGAACAAAGTCGATCCTGTAGAATCTTTTCCCTAGACTGAGCTGAACGAAGTCGATCCTATAGAATCTTGACCTTATCTATAGCCTCTTGAACTAAGTCTGTACCCAATAATCGAGCCTCTCCCGGCTCAAACCACCCAACTGGAGATCTACACCATCAACCATATAATGCCTCATATGGAGCCATCTAAATGCTCGAATGATAACTATTATTGTAGGCAAACTCCGTTAACGGCAAGAATTGATCCCAAGAACCTCCAGAGTCAATAACACAAGCGCAGAGCATATCTTCTAGAATCTGAATAGTACACTCGGACTGCCCGTCTGTCTGAGGATGAAATATTGTGCTCAACTCAACTCGGGTACCCAACTCTTGCTGAACTGCCCTCCAAAAGTGAGAGTTAAACTGTGTACCTCGATCAGAAATGATAGATACGGGCTCACCGTGAATGAGAATAATCTCTCGAATATATATATCTACCAATTGCTCCGAAGTGTAAGTACTTGCCACTGGAATGAAATGTGCTGATTTAGTCAGCTTATCTACAATAACCCAAACGGCGTCGAACTTCCTCTGAGTCTGTGGGAGTCCAACAACGAAGTCCATAGGGATACGCTCCCACTTCCACTCAGGAATCTCTATCTGCTAAAGTAAATCACCGGGTCTCTGATGCTAATATTTCACCTGTTGGCAATTCAAACAACGAACCACATAAGCAACAATATCCTTTTTCATCCTTCTCCACCAATAGTTTTGTTGCAAGTCCTGCTACATCTTGGCAGCACATGGGTGAATAGAATACATAGAACTGTGAGCCTCCTCAAGGATCAACTCACGAAGGTCGTCAACGTTAGGCACACATATACGACCCTGCATCCTCAAAACACCGTCATCTCCAACTGTAACTTTCTTGGCACCACCGTGCAGAACTATGTCCCTGAGGACCATCAAGTGCGGGTCATCATCCTACCGATCTTTGATACGCTCGAATAAGGAAGACCGAGAAACCATACAATCTAGAACATGGTTGGGCGAAATATCTAACCTAACAAATTGATTAGCCAACGTCTGAATGTCTGAAGCCAACGGTCTCTCACTAACTGGAATAGATGCAAGGCTGCCCATACTTACTGCTTTCCTACTCAATGCATCGGCCACCACATTGGCCTTTCCCAGATGATACAATATAGTGACGTCATAATCTTTCAATAACTCTAAACATCTCCTATGTCTCAAATTAAGATCCTTTTTCTTGAACAAGTACTGGAGGCTACGATGATACGTGTAAACCTCACATGGCACGCCATAAAGATAGTTCCTCCATATTTTTAATGCATGAACAATGACTGCCAACTCTAAGTCATGGACAGGATAATTCTTCTCATGAATCTTTAATTGTCGAGACGCATATGCTATCACCCTGCCCTCTTGCATCAATACCGCTCCCAACCCAACACGGGAAGTATCACAATACACCGTGAAAGATCCTGAACCTGATGGTAACACCAATACCGGTGTTGAATTCAAGGCTGTCTTGAGCTTCTGGAAGCTCGCCTCACACTCATCCGACCTAAATGGGGCACCCTTCTGAGTTAATCTCATCATCGGGGCTGCTATAGATGAGAACCCCTCCATAAAACGACGGTAGTATCCCGCCAAACCCAAGAAGCTCATGATTTCTGTGGCTGAAGTGGGTCTAGGCCAGTTCTTGACTGCCTCTATTTTCTTAGAATCTACCTGAATACCCTCTACTGATATGACGTGACCCAAGAAAGCTACTGAGTCTAATCAGAACTCACACTTTGAAAATTTTGCATACAACTGATTATCCCTCAAAGTCAGGAGTGCTATATGGAGGTGTTGTTCATGCTCCTCCCGACTGCGGGAGTATATAAGAATATCATCAATGAACACGATTATGAAGGAATCCAGATAAGGCTTGAAAACTCGATTCATCAATTCCGTAAAGGCTACTAGGGCATTAGTCAAGCCAAAAGACATCACTAAAAATTCATAGTGCCCATACCTTGTCCGAAAGGCTGTTTTAGGATCATCGGACGCCCTAATCTTCAGCTGATGATAGCCCTATATTAGATCAATTTTTGAAAACACCCTAGCACCCTGAAGTTGATCAAATAAATCATCAGTTCTTGGCAGTGAATATTTATTCTTGATAGTAACTTTATTCAACTGTCGGTAATCTATACACATGCTCATCGATCCATCCTTCTTCTTTACGAACAAGACCCGTGCACCCCAGGGCGAGACACTAGGCCTGATGAAACCCTTATCAAGCAGGTCTTGCAACTGTTCTTTCAATTCTTTCAATTCTGGTGGGGCCATCCAGTATGGAGGAATAGAAATAGGCCGAGTGCCCGAAGAAACATCAATACAAAAATCGATATCCCTATCGGGTAGCATTCCCGGCAGGTCTACAAGAAACACTTTGGGAAATTCCCGAACAATGGGAACTGACTCTATCGAAGAAACCTCGGCATCAGAATCACGAATATGATCCAAATAATCCAAACATCCCTTCTCAACCATGCGACGAGCCTTGGCATAAGAAATCACTCTGCTGGGAGAATCAACAAGAGTCCCTTTCTATTCTAACCGAGGCAATCTCGGCAAAGCTAAAGTATCTGTCTTGGCGTGACAGTCCAAGATGGCATAATAAGGTGACAACCAATCCATGCCCAATATGACATCAAAATCGACCATGTCAAGAAGCAACAGGTCTACACTAGTTTCAAGACCCTGAATAATGATTACGCACGAACAATATACACGATTTACAACAATAGCCTCCCCCACCGGCGTAGACACATAAACAGGGGCACTCAAAGAATCGCGGGGCATGACCAAATACGAGGCAAAATAGGACGACACATAAGAATAAGTAGACCCCGGATCAAACAAAACTGAGTAATTTCTATTGCAAACTGAAATGATACCTGTAATGACAGCATCAGAGGACTCCGCATCGGGCCTAGCTGGAAATGCATATAATCGGGGCTAGGCTCCACCACCCTGAACCATGTCTCTGGGAGGACCTCTGATGGGAGGACCTCTGATGGGCGGACCTTCACTTCTAGCGGGCTGGTCTTCACCCCTAGCGGCCTAACGTCCATCTCTAACAATCTGTCCTCTACCTGTGGCTACCTGACCGCTACCCCTGGCTGGCTGGGCAGGCGGTGCTGGAACTATAGCACGGGAATTCTGATACTGACAATTATCCGACGTACGAGGACAATATCTGGCAATGTGCCTCGGGTCACCACAAGTGTAATAAGACCTCGGCTGCTGATACTGATGGCCGGAAAACTTACCCGTTCGACCAGTATAACCACCCTGAACACTCTGGAGAAGGGGTGCACTGATAGGAGTCAATGGTGCACTATAGACTGGCTGAGTAAAAGGAGGCATATAAGAACCGCGACCACCTGAGGTACCATGTGAAGCCTGAAGTGCTGAATGGAATAGCCTGGAAGATTGGCCTCTGCTGAAACTAACACCGCCTCCAGATGAGACACCACTGAAACCACCGGAATGGAGAGGCCTCTTGTCTGATCCTTTACCTCCCATCCCAAGAACCGACTCAACCCTCCTAGCTACATTAGCCACATCCTGAAAATAAATCTCAGTCCCTGTCTCTTTGGCTATTTGCAACCTAATGGGCTAAGCAAGGCCCTCAATAAATCGTTTGACCCTCTCTCTCTCTCTATCTAGGCAACAAAAGAATGCATGTCTAGCCAAATCCACAAAATGATTCTCATACTGAGTGACGGTCATGCTGCCCTGCTGAAGTCGCTCAAACTGACGACGCTTCTCCAATCGAGTAGTAACAGGCAAAATTCTCCAAAAAGAGATGAGAAAACTAATCCCAAGTCAAAGCAGGTGAGCAAATGGTCTAATAAGCAAATAATCCCTCCACCATTCTTGGCGGAACCGGTCATCTGAAAGGCAGCAAAATCGACCCCATTGGTCTCCAAGATACCCATATTCTAAAGTACCTCATGACATCTATCAAGATATTCCTGAGGATCCTTTGAAGTCTCACCACTGAAATGAACAGGGAATAACTTAATGAACCTGTCCAATTTCCACAAAGTATCGGTGTACAAAGTTATCCCATCAACGGGCGACGCTGGAGCAACTGGCAGAATTACCCCAACTGGATTGGTTGTTGGGATCTAAAACTGAGGAGTAGTCTGAAAAGGAATGTGGACCCCTCCTCCAGCCTGAGATGCGGCTGCTGCAACAGGGAATATGCCAGTCTGGGCTACACTCTCCATAATGCCCACTAAACGGACCAAAGTACCAGGGTGGCAACAAACCCCTCTAAGACCTGAGCTGGCCCTGCTGGAACGGTCTGAGCTGGAACTCACTCATATTAATCTCAATTTGGGGTTCCACAGTTGGGGCTGCTATCTGAGCAATGGGCTGAGTCTTGCCCCTGCCTCGGCCCCTAGAACGGAGTCTTAATTCGTAAAATGACCCCTTGGGTCATCATAGCTAGTGCCCAGTGCTATATCACAAGTCATGTCAAAATACTTAAACATGCTCTTGTATGTCTTTTACTCGGGAGTCATGTTTGGGTAACCAACTTGATGGAACCGATTCAAGTGTGGCCTAATAACATCGCTTCTCTACCTAATCAGTATATACCTTTTATTAATTTTATCAATCTTCTTGTGCGACAAGATCTAGAGTATATGGAAACAAAGTATGCCTCTAGACTCGAACCATTTGCAGGTGCAAATAAATAGTCGCCGATAGGCATATATTCAACAGTGTACTTTACTGGACTTTCACCATTTATGTTGTATAACTGAATAATCACTAACGATGAATTTCTCAACACCAGGGACATTTGATGATCGTTGGGGCTGCTAACTTCACAATGATACAATTTCCTTAGTTGTGTCTTGAAAAATTCATACATTGTACGCGTATAAACACTGAATTACCTACTCCTCCCACTTGAACAATGACTCACACACAATTTGAAAGTCCTTTGACCTGTATTCCGCTTTCAACTCTTTCTCATGCTTAGATCTTATAGCTAACTCATACTGGTGAACAAACATTCTTAGAGTTCTTTGACGGGTAATATATCCATCAAAGAATGCATGCATCCCCTCACTTCTTTGCTTAGATAGCATACCAGCCCAAAAATACACATCAAGGTACAGAGGAACCCATTTTCCTTCTCAGAGTAAAGCTCTTTAAACCAATTCCTTGTATGCAAAGTATACCTTGCAATATATTCTATCTATTTTCTCTCAAAAACTTCAACAGTAATGCTATCAAGAACCATGGATTTGAATTCTCCACGTGTAATTTTAGAAGGACGAACACCACTTAAGTAAAGAGGAAACTTTGAAATATATGCCAAATACAATACATGTGTATTGTATGTGGCATCACTTCAGCAATGACTGGCTTAATGCTCGGACACTTGTCAGTTATGATCACATTTGGATGAAAATTTCCCATAGCCTCAAGCCAAATTCTAAAAACCAATTTATAACTATCGATATCTTTATGAGACATGAGAGAAGATCCCAGTAAGATGGACTATATATGGTTGTTGATGACAACAAATGTAGCACATGGCATATTATATCTATTCGCAAGGTATGTCGTATCTAAGCATATCTCATCATGGAATTGCTCATATGATGTCGTACATTGTGAATGCACCCATACCATATTTCGTAGCCTACCAATATTATGAACGTCTATTGAATAGAAAAATTCCCTATCCTTACCTGCATTTCCCGAAAAAAGTTAAGCAATGATTGTGCGTCCCCTTCTTATATTTCAAAATTCCTATTCTTCAAAATAAAATTTCTACAATATTTTGGAGTGCAAACCAAATTTTGCGGTCCACCACGTTGAACCTCAGCAAGTCTAATATTCTTGGAGGGTCTAATGCCAGATCGATCGTGAGCTACAAGATCCCTCTTCAAAGAATCACAAATGGACCTATGGCCAACCATCAGACGCGATATGGAAGGGATAAAATCATGATTGTTATCGTGAACGACCTTAGAGACGCACCAACAACCAGAATCATCCAAAACAGCAGTGAACCTAGCTCTACAATTGTTACTCTTGGTGGTAAACATCGTTTTGCGAATCCTAGCCCTATCACAACAGTAAATTATGTACCTGGTAGTGTCACCACCCTTCTTGTTGGAATTTTTTTTTACGACGGAGAATCCTTTCAATCGTGCATGTTCTTTGTAGAATGCAAACAAAGAATTTTTATCTCTATATCGCATTCCGGAGATTGGACCTACAACCACATCATCTTCAGTGAAATCATTCTCCATTTCCTGATCAACATCATATAACTCTAACTCATTTCCTAAAAATTGCTCCTCATCATCATCAACTTCTCCATAATATTCTCTATCGGGTTCTTCATCATCATCATCTAAGTGCACAACATTGTTGAAACTGCCGTGAGAATCAACATCGACCCATTCGTATTCATTCAACAAACCGTTGTCGGATGTCATCCCTAAAGATCTGTACAACTCGTCCCTAACTCGATCGAACCTATTATCTTGGTTCATATTCATGGATGTTGTATTTGTGTTATGTTGATCTGGATTTATATTTTCTTGCACCGCTAAATTTTCTTGGTTTGAATCCATTTTAAGATAAAGAGGAAGTGTCCACTTTGACTTGGTTTGACAAGGAGGAAGTATTGACAAAATTACAGAATAATGCACTCCATAAGTTATCCTTTCAGTATTTTAGCCCACTTACAAGTTTGCAAATCTGTAGCCAAATATCAATAAATTTAGATCTGAATTATTTTTTCGCTATTTAATTCTCTATATCTTCAGGGGTAAAACATCTGTGAGTTTCCATTCTCTTTTTTTCTCAAGTTTCTACATACCTATCACAGCTACAAAAACCCAAAAACATATGCGAGAAATCTAAATCCCCATCTCCTTTAATATTAATCTTGTTAAATTTCGAATATGATTTTGTGAGAAATTTGGAGTGGTTATTATTTGAACTAACTATAAATAGAATAAGTAGGTTGTATACAAAGTTTGAAGTCGTTTGATTGAGATTTAGACTAGTTTTAAACAAGAATTGCAAGTGAAAATCGTACAAAAGCTCGTCAGAGATGCTTATACACTTTTATACAATATTATACACTTTTATACAAAGATGTACGTTATATATTTAGTTGTATAAAAGTGTATAAAGATGTATACGCACAATAGTGAAAAATGTTAGTGGTACACTACGTATATAAGTGTAGTAGTTGTTGAAGAAGAAGAAGAAGAAGAGAAGAGAAATGTGACAAATCCACCGAATACCTATAAAAATGTATCAACCTTGTATAAAATGTATAAGAGGTGTTTATACACTATTATACAATAATATACAGTATTATATAAATAAATCCTATTAATGGAGCTTCACGGGTTCTTCTTCCTTGGGCATCTTCTGAAATTCAACTCAAATCTAGCTTAAATCTGCTTCAAATCACTTCAAATTTGAGTTTTAAACTCCCCCTGATGATCCCAATCAATTGGGACTACACCCAATCCAATAACTAACAAAATCAAAAAATCCAATTTCTGAAATTAAAACTTCGAACGACCTTTAATGGTGACTAAAAAAAATAATTCTCTTACGAAGTATTTTTTTCTTCTCATCTACATAGCGGTTATCAACTTTGAATCTGGAAGGAGCATTGAAGAATAAATGTAATGGTTGAGAAATTTTGGAGTGCAAAGTCGGGAAAGAGGAAGACGAAGAACGAAGAAAAGAAAAAACAAACAATTAAATTGGATAGACTAACTAGTGAAAAGTAATTTTTAGATTATGTACAACCTGTGCCATATAAGGTAAAGACTTCAAACGTGGGTCATTTTTTGATAGTCCGTTGGGCCAAGTGACAAGAAACGTAATTCTCCCGGAAGTATTGATACTATTAATTCCGGTGAATTCAATTATATATATATATAGTTTTTGACTGACAAAAGCAATTAGTTTCGGCCGACTAACTAATTTTGTATTTTTTTCTCCACTTGCTTTATGAGGAAGGCTGTCTTGGATTTCACGCACAATTGTTCTCTCAAAACATTATTAAAAATAACCAACTTGATTCGAAGTTTCCTAACCCATTCAGATGGTGCTTACTTCAACAGGGTGAGTACAAATAGCAAAGGACAAGCACTTAAAATTTGACTAAAAGATGGAAATGTTACTTTCAAGAATATACTGTAAAAACAGTTTGTGTTCCCATTCATTTCGAATTCCTTCTATTTGAGCCGTGCCTCACTCTTCTCAAATCATATTTCAAAAGAGGTCTTTTTAAATCTTAATATCAAAACTGAAAACTACCACTAAAAGTAGGTTATTTGGTAAAAATAACCATTAAAAGATAAATCAAAACCCTAAATTTCTTTTTAAAATTTCATAAAAATAAATACGTAAAAGCTCTTTATTTATAATTTTAATATATCTTTAAGTAATAATATATTTTAATATACTTAGTTACAGATTTACCTCACATGGGCCCGTAAGTGTAGGATTTTTATAGTATATGGGATTTTTAGATCTACTAAGATGTTTTAAAGGAAAAAATTGACTACACTTAATGGGCTGAGATCTGAATTAATTTATTATTAATAAGTACATGTATGTGCATTTTGTGTCATTAGCTATTACATTTACATTTTGTATGAGCAGAAAAAAAAACAAAGAATTGATGCAAATCATCACACACGAGATAGATTATTTTGTTTTTCCCTTTAAATAGAGAAATTTAACTGAGATCTTTATAGTAGTTGTCGATTAAGCTAGCATTGAAATGTAAAACATAGAGTGGATTAACATCTATATTTGTCCGTCCAATTATTAGGAGTGGATTAAAAGTATAATACATATATGATATTCTATTCTATCTATCTATCTGTGTATCTATCTATTTATTTATCTATCTATATATCATGTAATTTTAACAGTCAGATGGCCGATTTAATTGTTATAAATAAAACGCACAGTTGGAATTTTCGGAAAATAGAAATACACACCTTATTGTTTATAAAGAAAAATAAATTAAAGTCTAATGTCAACGTAGTCGGAGGTCATCGTTTCGCACTTGATTCATTTGTAGAATCTTTTTCTCTGCTTTCTTTGACTGTTCACTACTTATATGTTCATTTGACCGAAGGAAATATATAATTTGGGTCTTTTGTTCAATAAAAAAAAAAGATAATATAGGAAAGTATCCTTGACGTTTCGTGGGAGTGAAATAAAATACAGAAATCTGGCTTTTTTGTCAAACAAATGAACACCATTTTAAATATCATTTGAAAGTGTCTATGAGATTAATTTAATCTTTTTTTTTAGATTAATTAATAATTATCGTATCCCAGTGTCCTCCATACATAGTCAACTCCCAGAAGAAGAAAAAAAGGTAATGAGCAAAATTTAAATTCACAAAATAAACGATAATAGATGATCATATATCATTATTAATTAAATATATGAAATATTATGCATTTACACTATTTATATATACCATTGAAAAAGTAAACTGATATTTTTCTAACAAATGACGGTAATGGTTGGTAAACCATTAAATAAATTCAGAAATAAATTCTAGTTTAAGTTAAACTGAATACCATCACAATAGTCAAAGAAATATTTATATGTAAATACATAAATCATCACTAACTAAATATGTGAGTGATATACACCTACCCAAATAATATATAGTTATATACCAGGGAAAAAAGTAAACTAATATTTTTTAAATAATTAAAGAAGTAAACGAATATTTGAGCATATGAATTATAGTTTCTGAAATAGTACTTAGTGTTTACCTCGAAATACGAGTAACAATTAAACTTGTATTATAATTTTAAGG
Organism: Nicotiana knightiana; assembly: GCA_005239525.1. Taxonomy (NCBI): domain Eukaryota; kingdom Viridiplantae; phylum Streptophyta; class Magnoliopsida; order Solanales; family Solanaceae; genus Nicotiana; species Nicotiana knightiana. The sequence goes on from ML435841.1 coordinate 125,240, forward strand.
ATACGTGATCTGACTTAATACCAATTGATAAATGACGAATTAAATAAATAAATTGAACGGTAAAAATAAATCAAACCAGTGTTTCACCAATATGTCGACCTCGATTAGGAACATGCTCGAGATCAGGTGTTAAGAACATTAAGAACAGTAGTAAAATGTAAGCAAGCAAAGAGCAGCGTATTATTATTTCTCAGTGAATGTATCTATGTTACAAATGAATGGGGCTCCTCTTTATATAGTAGAGGAATCCTAAATAAGGCACAACTCTAATTTCGAAAATAAAATCCATGATTGATGTCAATAACCGTTAATAGTTCAATTATTTTCGAGATTTCTGCCGAGATCCATGGTCGATCACTGATATCTCGCTATTCAGTTGCTCGATGTTGGTCATGCCCTATCTCGATCCTTCGATATTCGTGTCTTCGAGCTCGAGCTTGCTTCATTATGAGCTTATTCTCGAGGAAGTCCCTCGAGCCCATAAAATCGGATATACTCGATTTTAACCGTATACAGATAGTCCCCGCATTTCTTAGAATGAAATGATAAGAAACAACTTTGAGCCTTGATTCCCTTACACCTCGATCATGATGTCGTCTTCATGATGTAAGCGATGGATGTGACCGAAACGTCCCGTCGGTTCGGTTCCCTAAATCATCAATGCATGTCAGTCAGCAGTCGGCCACTAGTGCCACCAAACTGTCGACACAAGCCTATAAGTATCACCTCCTTCATTGATGTGCACTTTACTTTCAAAATCCTTTCTAAAATCTTCACAAGCTTCCCTTCTTCAAGTTCATCTCTTTTCGTCAGTTTTGCTATAACACCAATTTCTTCTCTTCTCTGAAACTTCATACAGTGATGGCTAAAACATCACAAACTGTCAAAAAGAAAAAACCTCTTCTTCGCAGCCGGCCGACGATAAAACGCCAGTGGAGCCTCGTATCGAAGAGTGTGTCCCTGGGCCAATCGAACTAACTTCCGACTTCAAGATCGAGAGACCCTCCTCAGTTCCGGGCCGCTGTGAGCCCATGTCCCGATACATCTGCTCGATATCGGAAGGCGATCTCGAGGGGGTGAAAAAGGACTGCAATTGGGAAAATAAGGAAGTGGTGGTTCCTTTCCCTGAGAAGGACATCACCACATATATAAAAGGGTATTTGAGTGTGTGTACCTATCCTTTCACAGTGGGTCATGTGTCTCCGGTCATACTCAATTTCTGACGTCAGTATCGAGTGACCCTTGGCCAGATCTACTCTCCTTATGGCGTATCGTCAACTTGCTCAGGTTCTTTTTGAGCAAGGTCGAGGGGATGAATTTCACCCTCGACCATCTGATAAGGTTATACAGCCCTCGCCTTTATCGAGGTGGGTTGATAAAGTTGCAGCGTCGGGCCACGAAGACGCTATTCTCGAGCATTGATGAAGATAAGGACCGGGGATGGATGGGCCAATTCGTCCTGATGTTTTATACATCAATACCGCACAAGAGGGGGGGTGATTTGTGTGTAGTCCAATTTTCGAGTGATGTCGTTATAGAAGGACCTGATTCTTCTACGTGTTCCAACTCGTACTGTTGCGGAATAATAAATGCATAAAAGTAAGAACACAAAGATTTTTATGTGAAAAACACCCGGCTCAAAAAGTAAAAAAACCATGATCTACTACTCAGTAGGATTTTCTCCAAACACTTCACTACAACTCTGAGCCAACAGCATTTACAAAATAAACTCTTTTGTAAATCTAAGGATTAACTCTAACCCTTATAACAATACGCCACAGGTTGTTGTGACTACGTCAAGTTAAATCTAACTTGAATGATACAACTCAAGTACCTAGTATAATTTGCTTCTAAGAAAGCTGAAAAAGGTACAATTTTAGACCATCTACTACAATAAACTAGACTAAAAGATAACAAATAGAACTGGTTCTTCTAGCTGGTTCAAGTAGCTCCAGATTCGCACTCTCCAATTTGGCTCGAACTGCTTGCAAAATTTCTTCACGAATTTTGCTCTCAATTCTTGATAAATTTCTGCTTTTGTGCATCTGTATACAATAAGAACAATCTGCAATTTATAGGAGTTAGTAGCTTTTTGATTTAACTAGAATCCTAATGCAACTCTTCCTTGGTGGAAGAGTTCTAGTCAAACTCAAATCCTAAATCCTTCCTTATCTTAGATTCTATTCTTATTGAATAAGGAGTCCTTCTCCAATTTCGTTTTTTCAATCTTTTCGATCAGAAGATATTTTAATTTTACCAGAATACATTTATCTCATGCATGTGCATCTCATGTGCCTTTGACTCTGCTGGTCTATGTCACCTGTGATGGACCTGGTTCATCTCGGAGTTCCTTTGTCAATCTTCAAAACTATTTCCTTTCTTGGACCAACAAATTCCCCATTTTTGATGATGACAAACTTTGTGCTTCAGTCCTGTTTCAGCTTAGTCCAACATTGGCACATATAAGAGTATTAAGCATTTATCACAAAGATCCAGGATCATTAGGTTATAAATATCACATGTTCAGAGCACAACCTATCTTCCCCCTTTTGGCATCATCGAAAAGTTGCAAAAACAATTGTGTGAATCCCAGATTTTTAAGACTTACTCATGGCCATTTGGGTAACTGCATATGCAATCATGGATTAATCATCAATAATCAACTAAGAATTCAAACTATCAAAAAATAGAGATATTGAATCAGAGCGAAAAGCATCACATTTCATTGATAGAGCGAATCCGATTCTGCCACAATCCACAAAATAAAACAAAATCAGTTAAAACATGAGCAACAAACAAAAATTTTGAACCTGGGTCACTGAAAGTTCTAGGCAGGCTAGGAAATTTAGGCTTGGAAAAACTGCAGACTTGGTTCATTTAGCCAAGATGGATGGTTCAGCAGACTTAGAAATAGATGAAGACTTCTTTGAGGAAGCCTTGGCTTTCTTGGTCTTAGGGGTCTGAACCTCTACCTCTGCCACTTTTTCACTTTGATGGACCAGGTCCATTTCATCCACTTCAACAGCCTCAATAGGCTCAACAACCTTTTATTTCCCTTTTTCCACTCTTTTCTTCTTACTCTCCTCTAAAAGCTCTCTTCAACTCGTCCTCACTTTGCTTTACCTTGCTCCTTGTAGTTCTTCCTCTTGGAAGAGAAATATTAGAAGTCTCAGAAGGAGCAACTTTTCTTTTCTTACTTTCTCTTGTTCTAGACGTTTGAGCTTTAGGAGTTCTTTTCTTCTTTGGATTGTAATTATCGCCTAACATTTTCAGCAGATCTACTAGGGTTTCCTAAGTAGATGAACCAGGTTCATCTATACCTTTCCTAAATTTATTAACCCTTCAGCGGTTTCTCCTGATTCACTTCCCCCTGCGTTCTTGCTACTTTCTTCCTCCTTTTCTGGCTCAGCTCCACAAATATCCATTCTAAAAGATTCAGAGGTGGGTGAAGAATCAGCCACTTCATTCCCTTTTCCCTTTCTCATTACTCCTTACTCCCTCACTCTCATTTTTTTAATTTAATTTTTACCATCTATTCTTATTGTTTCCCGCAACTCCACATCTATTACAGACCCAACCAGTATGAACCTATTTTTTGAGTTTTACAGCAACATCAGAGATGACCTCAGAAGAAGGACTTGGGACAGATGTTGTTTGAGTAATCGAAAATTTGGGAATGGTTTTGTAAGGGAGGGGATGTCTTGAATGAACTTTTAGTTTTGAATTGACGGTTAAGGCTTCCCTAGAATCTAGGTATTTTAATATTGGTGGGGATTCTTGTTGAAACAGAACTGGTTCAAAGTCAAATGGATAGGGTTTGAAAAGATTTTGAGTTTGGGCAGAGTTCTTCTCATGATTTAATTATTAGTATTTTAAAGTGTGCAGAGTGTAGAACATATACCTCGCCTTTCAGATAAACCAGCACGATGAACCAGGTTCATCATTTCGGAATCCTCTTGATCAAGCCTCAATTTTCAAAGATAAAAAAATTTTCATTTGTGATCAGTGAGTCATATCAAAAGATAGCATAAGAGTATACTTTTTACAGTATGAGACTGAGCAATTGTTAATCTGATTATTTACACCAGTTTCAGACTTTTCTAGCCAAATTTTTTCTTTGTTTTCATTTTCTTAAATGTATTTACATTCTGAACTGGTTCAATTAAGTGATCTTAATCATCCCTAATAGTAACATGTTCCTTTTAAAATGCTCTTACTCAGTGCTTTTGTAAAGATATATGCATGGTTTTACAACCAACTAGTTACTCCTTGATGTTCCTTCATTTCTTTGTTACTGTGGAACAGGTTCAGGTACAGGTTCCAACGAAGTTTGGGAATTATTTTGTTCTATTACCCCTGTCATGTTTCCCGGGATGAATGAACTTGTTCCATCACCTCTTCCTTCCTCCAGTGTTGCTTTAGTTGGGACTGAGTTTCTGACCAACTCAATTTCTTCATCATCTTGTTCATTACCAACCCCAGTGATTTCACCTTTCTTTCCATTTCCAAAGGAAACATTTCCTCCTTGGAGGTCCTCAAGTGAAAGGAACTAGTCCTTGTTGCCAGTCATGTGTTTTGAGCAGCCACTATCCATGTACCATATTTGGCTACTACCTTTCACTTGAATCTACAAAAGAAAATCAGGGGTTAGTCTTAGGAGCCCAAACTAGTTTGGGTCCCTTTCTATAAGCAAAAGGATGAATTAAATTCTTTTTAGCCCAACTTGGTAGCCTTTTCTTTTGCATTATAGTCACTTTTAAAGTGACTAGTCTTACCACAGTGAGTACAAATCTTGTTCTCAGGAAGAGTGAGGTATTTGCTTTTAGGATCCCACTTAGGTAGCGGATTCCCAAAGCCAAGTCCTCTTCTATTGCTACGATGATGTTCCTGTAGCCATGTCAAAGCATCAGAGGACCTGTTCCATTTGCTAGTTCTATCTGGTTCATGCTTGACCTTGCTTAGATCCTCCTTAAGGACTCTTATCTGCTCATCTCTTTTGTACAACTCGTCTTTCATTTTTCCTAGGTTTTCTTCTAATGTGAGTTGTGTGTGATCAACTTTGTTTTTACCTGTTCCTAATTTCAGTTTTAGATTTTCAGATCTTAGCTCTAGGACAGTGGTGTCAAGTTCATGAACCTGGTTCTTTAACTCAGCATTTTTACTATCACTTTCTCTAGCCCTAAGTTCCAGATTTTTGCACTTAGTTTTCAAAATTACACACTCCTTAGACAGTTATTTCTTTTCATTGTTTAGATCCTCAGATTCATCAATGAAATCCAGGAGTAACTCAGATAGCTTTTCTTTAGAAAAAATTTTAATCTTGTCTTTGAGATGAATTATACTTACCTCAGATTTCTCATCGGATTCTCCAATTGCCATAAGTGCTTGTTCATCTCCATCTTCATCATCTGACTCCTCATCTGAACTTTCACCCCAAGCAGCAACCATTACCTTTGTTGATGTTCTATTTTTCTTGGGTTGAACCTGTTCCTTCTTCTTGTTCCTTCGTTCAAATTTTTCTTTCTTCCATTTAGTTTCCCATTGAGGGAAGTTTTTGATGTGGTGATCAGTCTTGCCACACTTGTAACACCTCTAATTGGTTTGTTTTTCAGGAACCCTTGAATTGTTGTATCTTCCACTTCTTGAAGGAACCTTTGCTCTCATTAGGTATTTCTTAAATTCCTTTGTGATCATGGTCATTTCATCATCCTCCAGATCAGCTTCTTCAGTGATTCTGAATGCCAAACTCCTTTCCTTCTTGGAACCATCCATATTCATAGTATGCCTTCTAAGTTCATAGGCAGTGAGATTTCCAATTAACTCATCCAGCTTAAGAGTTGAAATGTTCTTAGATTCCTGAATGGCTGTAATTTTGCTTTCCCAAGAGACTGGCAAGACCCTTGTCAGAACTTTCTCAACCTTTTCTTCTTCAAGAATGACCCTTCCAAGAGACTTGAGTTCATTGGTCAGTGTAGTGAATCTTGTATACATCTCTTGGATGGTCTCTCCTTCCTTCATGGTGAAATTCTCATATTGAGAAAATAGTAGAGTTCCTCTTGACCTCTTCACTTGAGGTGTTCCTTCATGAGCCACTTGCAAATTGTCACAAATTTCTTTGGCAGTGGTACAACTTTGAATTCTGCTATACTCGTCTGGACCGAGTCTACACACAAGCCACTTCTTGGCCTTAGAATTTTTCTCCCACTTTCTCAAATCCTCAGCAGTGTAGTCAGCTCTAGTCTTTGGCACATCTACTCCTTCAGCAGTGTTCTTCATGGTGGCTAAAGGACCATCAGTGACTATGACCCATAGTTCATAGTCTTCTCCAATTAAGTAATCCTTCATCCTATTCTTCCACTAGGAGTAGTACTGGCCATTGAAGAGTGGAGGCCTAACAGTTGATTGTCCTTCCCAATTCCCAGGTGGTGCACTCATCTTGATCTTTTCCTAAGGTGTTAGCCTTTTCAAGGATAACCCGCTCTGATACCAATTGATATTTTATACGTCAATACCGCACAAGGGGGGGTGATTTGTGTGGAGTCCAATTTTCAAGTGCTATCGTTATAGAAGGACCTGGTTCTTCTATGTGTTCCAACTCGTACTATTGCGGAATAATAAATGCTAAAAAGTAAAGAACACAAAGATTTTTATGTGGAAAACACCCGGCTCAAAAGGTGAAAAAACCACGACCTACTACTCAGTAGGATTTTCTCCAAACACTTCACTACAACTCTGAGCCAACAACATTTACAAAATAAATTCTTTTGTAAACCTAATGATTAAATCTAAACCTTATAACAACACGCCACAGGCTGTTGTGACTACGTCAAGTTAAATCTAACTTGAATGATACAACTCAAGTACCTAGTACAATTTGCTTCTAAGAAAGCTGAAAAAGGTACAATTTTAGACCATCTACTACAATAAACTAGACTAAAATACAACAGATGGAACTGGTTCTTCTAGCTGGTTCAAGTAGCTCCAGATTCGCACTCTCTAATTTGGCTCGAGCGGCTTGCAAAATTTCTTCACGAATTTTTCTCTCAATTCTTGATACATTTCTGCTTTTGTGCATCTGTATAAAATAAGAACAATCTGCAATTTATAGGAGTTAGTAGATAAGGATTTAACTAGAATCCTAATGCAACTCTTCCTTGGTGGAAGAGTTATAGTCAAACTCAACTCCTAAATCCTTCCTTATCTTAGATTTCATTCTTATTTAATAAGGAGTCCTTCTCCAATTTCGTTTTGCAATCTTTTCGATCAGAAGATATCTCAATTTTACCAGAATACATTTATCTCATGCATGTGCATCTCATGTGCCTTTGACTCTGCTGATCTATGTCACCTATGATGGACCTGGTTCATCTCAGAGTTTCTTTTGTCAATCTTCAAAACTATATCCTTTCTTGGGCCAACACGTCCGAATCAAGACCTCCAACTTAATTCCGGTCAAGAAAATGCCATTCCCCGAGGAATGGAACATGAAACGTAAGAGCAACTTCGTCACTGGTACTTACTGTTTTACTTCCTTTATTCCCTTTTTGACTCAAGCTATCTTTTCACCGTGCAACTTCCCCTTGGTTCCCCGGTATAATTTCGGACCTTGCAGGATGGGTTAGACAACTGACCTCCATCTCTTCTCACGCCGAGTTTTGTTGGCGTGATTTGGCCAGGGGTCAATGGGAGGCTAAAAACCACGGTGAGCTCTTTTGCTTGTATCTCGAGGTTTCCCTCGTAGTGTACTCCTTATTAACTTGGTTTCTTTACGTGTAAGTCTCAGTGAAAACGTTGTTATGAGGCCACCTCCCCCTAGGGAAGAGGAGGTACTGAAGTCGACCAAAGAGAGGAAGAGGAGAAGAGCTTCCCCTACCGATACCCCAAAGACAAAGAAAAACAAAGCTCGGAAGTCAAAAGTCGAGCCCTCAAGCCGACCAAAGAGAGGAAGAGGAGAAGAGCTTCCCCTACCGATACCCCAAAGCCAAAGAAAAACAAAGCTCAGAAGTCAAAAGCCGAGCCCTCTGCTCCTCGTGTCGACATAGTTCAACAACTACGAGAAGAAGATGAAGAGGATGAAGATGATGGTTTCCCACTGGTAACCCGAAAGAGGGGAAGTACTGAGGCTTCCAGAGTGTCGAGCCGATGGAGCTCGAGGCGGCTCAATATCGGATCGAGGACATCTCAAAAAATGGTCTGAGTAAAGTCCCCGAGAAATCGGGTGGTGAGGATGCCCCCCGCCATGATAATCAGCCGGCGGGTGTGCCCGAAGGGTCTAGCCCCGAGACCCTTCAGAGAGAAGATAATGTTTCAAGTGATTCACTTGGGATAATCAACATTGGCGATTCGCCTCTTGGCCCTACATTCTCCGAGGGGCAGTTTCAAGATGCTCGGGCCATGGAGACTCCCAACGTGGGTCTGGCCCATGAAGGGGATGACATATACTGGGAGTGCTTCACCAGGGTTGACGATGGTCCCAATCCAAATGCATCATTTGTTTTCGATGAGGCTTAGCGGCTTCTGAAACAACTAAGTTCCATTTCTTCGTATTTACACTTGTGTTTAATTAATAACTTTTCAAGCCTGACTTTCTTCTTTGCGTATAGGCCATGGTGCTCCACCGAGAAGCATATTCCAAATCCCAGGCTGAGCTATCCCGATGTGAGGCTGAGCTCAAGAAGCTCGTGGAGGAGAGGGATGGCCTAAAACACCTCTACGTTCAAAAGGAAGAGGAGATCATGACCCTTCGAGCCGAACTCACAAGAGCTCATCGAGATCAGACCGAACTCATCGAACGGGTAACGTAATTTCTTGAGAGTTTGTTACGTGTTAACTTTATTTTTGGTAATTAACCTTTTGGTTTTACAGGTTTAGCAGAAGGGTGAGTTGGTGGAGCAGCTTCGAGAGGAGGCTAAGATGAAGGAGGATGAAACTCTGGGGTGGAGACAGCATATGGAGCATCTTGCCTCGGAGAAGGACGCACTTCGGGCCCAACTGACTTCAACCGAGTGCCAGCTCCAAAGTGTGAAGGAGGAAAGTTTGGCTCGGGCCCGGAAGATTGAAGAGCTCGAGGCTAAGCTAGTCGCCGAGCTTTCAAAGGCTAAGTATGAGGCAGAGGCGTTTGTGGCCTCTTACAGAGCTGATGCGAAGGCTGACAACATTCGGGCATAGGAGATCTCAGCTACTGTTGAAGTCAAGTTTTCATGTGCTGTCGACCATGCTAGGAGACAACCCCGGAGAGATATTCTTGAGGAAGTGCACGCTCGTGGCTTCACCTCTCAGCTGACATCGAAAGTGTCAAAGCTTTGGAGGTTGAAGCAACAACCTTATTTTTGATAAAGAGGATTCCGCTAGTGGTTCCGAGAGTGGAGAACATAGGGATGAGGCTGCCGAAGAAGCGGCTCCCGAAGATGTGGCTCTCGGGGTGGACTAGGCGTTTAGGATTTTCTTCTTTTGTATCTTTTTTTTGTAAGGCCTTGATTGGCCTTTTGTACATACTATTCGATATATAATAGAAAAAAAATTCTTCGAATGCCCTCACCGATTTCAAGTCCAGATATGTTTTTTGTCTTCATTGAAAATGTTGAAAATTTTTATTGCCGTAATTTTACTAACCTTAGCTCCTAGTCAGAGTAAACCCTTAAGCTTTTCGGTTGTATGAGGGTAAGTCCCCGAGCTCAAAAATACATTTGAGACCTTATCTCGGGTGACTTGATCGAATCCATAGATATATTATCTTTATAACCAAGTTCAAATGTATTTTGAACTTAGAATAAAGTAAACCCTTAGGCTTCTATTAAATGATGGGTAAGTTTTGAGCTTATAGCAATATACCCCTTAGGGTTTTTCGGTGAATCCTCATGCTATAATTGACTTTATTTGAGCTTGGAATAGCGGAACCTTTGGGTCCGAATCGAGTGAGAACGAGGTCTCGAACTCTAATTGTATTGTCCCTTGGGCTCTTTAGATTGGGCCGATTCGGCCTCTAAATGACTATTATTTTCCCCATTTCGGCTAAAAGACTTAGTGAAATTTTTTTTATGCCTTAGCTTTTTTTTATACCCGTTGGATTTTTCCGAGGGTCCGATGATTGGAACCCTTTTTTTTCTTTTTTGTGTCTCAAAATGTTTGCGTTAAGATAGTTCGATACCTCTTGAGGTTTTTTGAAGGCTGATATTATCGAAGCCTTTTAGTTTTTTGAGGTCTGATTTTATCGAAACTCTTTTTAATTGCTTTGCCGAGGGTAGCCTTTTAACCCGTTTTTAAAGTATTTGAAGACCTTTTGTTTATTGTGGAATTCGGACGTCTCCGAGCCGCATTATTTTGGTTGTATCCTTTAATACGGTTGTAGCCTTTAATATGGTCATAGCCTTCGGGTGCGTCTCTTGGACTTATTTCCCGATAACATTTAGAACTTGTTTGAAATGTTAGTCCCCGAGTATGATGGCCTTGGCCTATATATCAAGGGGTGCCTCTTTGAGGTCTTGTGACTTCGAATTTAGATAACTCGAGCATGCAGTCCTCGAGTGTTAGAAGTACATTTGTACTTGGCTCTTGAGCCATTTTTCACAAGTATTAGTTTTTCATAATAGACCAGAATCGTAAGTATGTGATTCGTATAATAGAGAATTTGCTTCGAGACACGAGAAGTGTGATAAAGAGAGAATGCGTCTTTGAATAATTTATACATGCGTACATGTCTTGTTGTCGGGACTCGGCTAATCTATATGGACACGGTTCATTCGACCGTTTGGCCCAGTGCAAAATTTTCCCTATCGAGGCCCATTAACACGAGGTACATTTCTCGAACATATAACATCCGAGGGTGATGCCCCCCAGTATCCGAGGTTGATTGCAAAGAAGCCTTGGATACTGTTGAATTGTCCTCAGGTAGCACATAATTGTTGTCTCGTTAAAAACCTTGCCAGAAAAACCCATTTGGGATAAAAATCGGACTAAGGGAAAAAGAGTACAACGCGTACTTTAAAACCTGAGATCTCGATATCTTTGGTCGGACTCCTGCAAAGAGTTAATTCCAAATATGTATATAAACGAAATAAAAGAGAAAGTCATAACATAGAAATAGTATCGCTTAAGAAGTGATATGTTCCAGTTATTTAGCAGTGGTTCACCGCTTATCATTCTGAATTTGTAAGATCCTTCCCCAACTATGTCGAGGATTTGGTAGGGTCCTTCCCAATTAGGGCCGAGTGTCCCTTCATTAGGATCTCGAGTGTTGATGGTGACTTTTCTTAGGACTAAGTCCCTTACTCTAAAGTGGCGAAGGTTGGTTCTCCTGTTGTAGTACATTTTGGTTCGTTACTTTTGTGCAGCCATTCGAACGAGTGCAGCTTCTCATTTTTCATCTAAAAACTCGAGGCTAGTATTCATGGCCTCGCGGTTTGGTTCTTCTATTGCGTGTCGAAACCAGGTGTTGGGCTCTCCGACTTCAACCGGTATCAACGCTTCGAAGCCATACACTAAAGAAAATGGAGTTGCTCCTATGCTGGACTTCGATGTCGTCCAATATGCCCATAGGACCTCTGGCAATATTTCCCTCCACTTCCCTTTAGCTTCGTGTAGCCTTTTTTACAAGTTTTGGATGATAGTCTTGCTCGTTGACTCGGCCTGTCCGTTCCCACTAGGGTGATACGGTGTTGATAGTATCCTCTTTATTTTATGATCTTCGAGGAATTTTGTTATCTTCTTGCTGATGAACTGTTTGCCATTGTCACATACTATTTCTGTAGGTATCCCGAATCGACATGCTATGTGGTCCCATATGAAATCTATCACCTCTTTTCCCTAAACTTTTTGAAGGCCTGTGCTTCAACCCATTTAGAGAATAGTCAATCATAAATAAAATGAACTTAGCTTTACCTAGGGCCGATGGCAGAGGGCCGACAATATCCATTCCCCGATTTCATGAATAGCCATGGGGATAGGACCGAGTGAAGTTGTTCGTCGGGCTGGTGGATCATCGCTGTAAACATTTGACATTTATCGCATCTTCGAACGAACTCCTTAGAGTCTTTTTCCATGCTATCCCAGTAATATCCTGCTCTGATAACCTTTCGAACTAGTGACTCGGCGCTAGAATGGTTCCCACAAGTGCCTTCGTGGATTTCTCGCAGAACATAGTCAGTATCTCCCGGTCCCAAGCATACTGCCAATGGACCATCAAATGTCCTTCTATATAATGTTCCATCTTCTTCTAATGTGAAACGACTGACTTTAGTCCGTACGGCCCTCGATTCTTTGGGATTCGATGGAAGCTTTTCGTTCTTTAAGTACTCGATGTATTTATTTCTCCAGTCCCAGGTTAAGCTCGTAGAATTTATTTTTGCATGTCCTTTCTCGATCATAGACCTCGAGAGTTGGACGATAGTCCCCGAGCTGATCTCATCTTCTTCGACCGATGATCCCAAATTGGCAAGTGCATCGGCCTCGGTGTTTTGTTCTCGAGGTACATGTTGTAGATTCCACTCTTTAAAACGGTGCAAGGTTACCTGGAATTTGTCTAAGCACCTTTGCATCCTATCCTCTCGAACTTCTAAGGTTCCGTTTACCTAGTTCACTAACAGTAGAGAGTCGCATTTAGCTTCAACGACTTCTACTCCCAAGCTTTTAGCTAGCTCGAGATCTTCAATCATGGCCGCATACTCAGCCTCTTTGTTAGTCAATATGGAAGTTTTAATGGATTGTCTAATAATACTACCCGTGGTCAGTTTCAAAACAATGCCGAGCCCGGGCCCTTTCACATTCGAGGCACCCGTCCGTGAAGAGGGTCCATACCCCCGATGACGTACCCAATTTTAGTAGAAGCTCCTTTTCAACTTCAGGTACGAGGGTTGGCGAAAAATCGTCCACAAATTTGCCAAAATTTGAGACTTGATGTTTGTTCGGAGTTTATATTCGATATCGTACCTGCTGAGTTCGACGGCCCATTTGGCCAATCAGCCCGATCTTGTGCAAAATATTACGAAGTGGATAAGTGGTTATCACACATATGGGGTGACACTGGAAATATGACTTTAATTTTCTAGAGGCGCTTATCAGTTCAAGTGCCAATTTCTCCAAGTGCGGATACCTAGTATCAGCATCTCCTAAGGTTCGACTTATGTATTAAACAGGAAATTGCGTACCTTGCTCTTATTGAACTAGGACACCACTTACCGCGATCTCGGACACCGCCAAGTATAAGTAAAGCTTCTCATATGCCTTCGGGGTGTGAAGCAAAGGTGGGCTCGATAAATATCGCTTCAATTCTTCCAATGCCTGTTGACATTTCGGGGTCCATGCGAAATCATTTTTCTTTTTGAGTAAGGAGAAGAACATGTGGCTTTGATCTGATGACCTCGAAATGAATCGACCCAAGGCAGATATCCGTCCGGTTAGCCTTTGTACGACTTTTACACTATCTACGACGGTGATGTCCTTGATGGCCTTAGTCTTATCGGATTTGATTTCGATTCCCCGATTTGACACCATGAAGCTGAGGAATTTTCTCGAACTAACCCAGAAAGCACATTTCTCGGGGTTGAGCTTCATATTGTACTTTCTCAAGATTTCGAATGTTTCATGAAAATTAGTCAAATGATCCTCTGCACGCAGGGAATTAACTAACATTTCGTCAACGTAAACTTCCATTGATTTACCTATTAGTTCTTCGAATATTTTGTTAACTAGGCGTTGATATGTAGCTCCTGCATTTTTTAGCCCGAAGGGCATTACATTATAACAATAGGTCCCATACTTAGTGATAAAAGAAGTCTTTTCTTGGTCTTCTAGGTCCATTTGGATCCGACTGTACCCAGAATAGGCGTCGAGAAAAGTAAGGATCTTGTGGCCGTCCATGGAAAAGTGTCTTTCGGACATGCTTTGTTCTAGTCCTTATAGTATACACACATTCTAAGTTTGTTCCCCTTTTTGGGGACAACGACTGCATTAGCTAACCATTCGGGATATTTTACCTCCCGAATGGACCCTATTTTAAGAAGTTTGGTTACCTCGTCCTTTATGAAGGCATGCTTTACCTTGGACTGGGGCCTTCTCTTTTGTTTTATCGGTCTGAACTTGGGATCTAGGCTCAGTCGATGCGTTGTTATCTCCGGTGGGATTCCTGTCATGTCTAAATGGGACAACGCAAAGCAGTCCATGTTATCAATAAGAAATTGAATGAGTTTTTTCTTGAGTTTGGGGGTTAACTTCGTTCTCATCTACACCTTTCGTTCGGGCAGATACTCGATTAGTATCACCTATACCAGCTCCTCGACCGTTGACTTGGTTGCATCTGATTCTTCGGGAACAACAAAAGTTCGAGGAGTTAGAAAATCCGCTTCTTCTTCTTCTTCCACTACCTGTTTCACTGATTCGGTTGAGGCTGGGGACGGTGATTGCTATTTGACCGTCTGCTTATCTTTGGTGCTCGATTTTTCTGAAGTCGAAGGTGTTGATATCCTCGTCACCTCATCGACAACGAACATTTCCTTTGTAACGTGTTGTTCCCTATAAACCGTTTTCACACCATCCTTTGTTGGGAACTTCATCATTTGGTGAAGGGTCGATGGTACTGCCCTCATGTTGTGGATCCAAGTCCTACCGAGCAGTGCATTATATCTCAGGTCGCCTTCGATGATATGGAACTTTGTATCTTGGATGGTTCCAGCCACGTTTACTAGTAGGAGTATCTCCCCCTTCGTAGTTTCACTAGCCATGTTGAATCTGTGTAGGACTCGAGATGCAGGTACAATTTGATCCTGTAGGTCGAGCTGCTCTACGACCCTTGATCTGATGATGTTTGTTGAGCTACCTGGATCCACTAGAACACATTTGACTTGAATTTTATTCAACAAAATAGAAATTACCTGGGCGTCGTTGTGCGATTGAGAAATTCCTTCCGCTTCTTCGTCATTGAATGATAAAGTGCCTTCGGGCACATAGTCTCGAGTCCGTTTCTCTCTGGTGATAGACACCTTAGTGCGTTTGAATATAGGTCCTTGTGGGACATCGAACCCGCCAACGATCATATGAATAACCTGTTGAGGTTCTTCTTGTTCGTTCTTTTTGTTGGTATCTCTTTATCTGAAGTGATTTTTAGCTCGATCACTGAGGAACTCTCGAAGATGGCCTTCGTTGAATAGTTGAGCTACCTCCTCCCTCTTCTGTATGTAGTCTTCGGTCCTATGGCCATGTGTGCCATGATACTTACACATTAGATTTGGGTTCCTTTGAGAAGGATTGGTCTGTATCGATCTGAGCCACCGAGTATTTGATCCTTTCGATAGCCGATACAATCCCAATGCATCGACGTTGAAATTGTACTCCGATAACGAGGTGCTTCTGTGGGATCTGCATATTTTTCGAAGCCAATTTTACTCATAAGTCCCCGAGAGTTTTTCCCTCGGTCACTTCTTTGATTGTTCCGGGTGGAATTGCGTCCCCGACCGTTATTCCTCCGATCTACAATATATAGCTAGTACCGATCTTTATTCGGTCTTGATTCTCTATCAACATCCCTCTGATTTTTACCTGTCGACCGGTTTGGATGTACTGAGCCTGAAGGGGCTCCCAATTGGTTGTCTACCTTGATCTTCGATTGATATCGGTTGTGAACATCTGCCCAAGTCACAACTGGGTACTCGATCAAATTTTGTTTCAACTAGCGTGATGCTATCGAACTCCGTTCATTCAACCCTTGGGTGAAAGCCTGAATAGCCCAATTTCAGTGACTGGTGGAAACTCCATGCTTTCTATTTGGAATCGAGATACGAACTCCCTTAGCATCTCGTTATCCCTTTTTTCACTTTGAAGAGGTTTGATTTTCTCGTTGCAACCTTTATGGACCCGACGTGTGGTTTTATGAATGAATTTGCCAACATGGCGAATGAATCGATGGAATTCGGTGGCAAGTTGTGATACCAAATCATGGCTCCCTTTGACAGGGTCTCTCCGAACTTCTTCAGCAATACAAACTTTCGTCATCCTCTAAATCATTACCCTTAATGGCGCACGTGTAAGAAGTAACGTGCTCATTGAGGTCTGAGGTCCCGTTGTATTTAGGTATGTCGGGCATACGGAACTTCTTTGGGTGGGCTTCGAAACCGCACTCGGAGGGAACGGTTTTTTCACAAACTTCTTTGAATCCATTCCTTAAGATTGGTGGTGCCCCCAGTATCTGGTCAACTCACGAGTTGTAAGTTTCCACCTTCTTATCATTGGCCTCGATTTTCTTCTCTCCCGATTCGACTCTCTTAGTGAGCTCCTCGAGCATCCTCATTATAGTAGGATCGACTGTCGATGTGTTATCACCCAATTTTTTAGGTACTGGCTCGGTACGACGAGTAACCTCCTGCTCAACCCTATTTGGTGCTCTGTGCTGATTTTGCAACTGAGCGACGATGGTTTGTTGAGCTTGAAGCATTTCGAATATTACTTGGAGACTGACTCCTTCATCTCCTCTGCCCTGTGTACCTCGACTGTCAATTCGACCCTCCATACGTATACTTCCTTCGAGTTCCGTGTCTAAATCTGCATTCAAAGCAATATGTGAACTGACATCAACCGGCTTGATGGGCGGTGCTCCTCCAAGGTCAGCCTACGGCACCTCGATTCCTGGAGCAATTACGTTCTCGTTTTCTCTGTGGAGTCCGAGGCCATTGTCGCTGTGTGTAGATGTCTTTTGTGAGTTTGACATGATTCAACCTGAAAACAAAAATTCTTAACAAGAACAAGTGTAAAATAGTGTGTTTTACCAGAATTAGCACTGAACAATCACTATTATCCTTAGCCCCACAGTGGGCGCCAAATTGTGTACCTCGAAATACGAGCAACAATTAAACTTGTATTGTGATTTTAGGATATGTGATCTGATTCAATACCAATTGATAAATGATGGATTAAATAAATGAATTGAACGGTAAAAATAAATCAACCCAGTGTTTCAGCAATATGTTGACCTCGATTAGGAAGAGGCTCGATATTAGGTGTTAATGTGATGACCCAAGGTGTCATTTTATAAAATTAAACTCTGTTCCATGCTTAATATCCATAAAAAGACTAAAATTAAGTACCTCAATTTGCGTGCGCATTCCGGGCGTGAAACCGGAAAGCTTTTATGTGGAAATATAAGAAACAATAATTTTTAGATATTAAATTTGATAAAAGTTGACCTTGGTCAACATTTTGAGTAAACGAACCCGGATCTGTGTTCCGACGATCCCGGGAGGTCCGCAGTAAAATATGGGACATGGGCGTATGCCCGAAAATGAATTCCGAGGTCCCAAGCCTTAGAAATCAATTTTTGAAAGAAATTATTTTGCTGAAATGTTCATGAATTAAAGAAAAGAAATAATGCTAAAAATCGTTGGTATCGGGTCCGTATTTTGGTTCCGGAGTTCGATATAGCTTTGCTATGATATTTAAAGGTTAACTGTGAAATTTGGTGAAAAACGGAGTTCGTTTGGCGTGATTCGGACATCCGGTTGAGAAATTATGAACATTAAGAGTTTTTGTTGAAAATGATGAGTTTTGAGGTTTAATTCATATATTTACATGTTAGTTGCATGATTTTATCGCACGAGCAAGTCCATATGATATTTTTAGACTTGCGTGCATGATTTGTTTAGAGCCCCAAGGGCTCGGGTAAGTTTCGGGTAGGCCACGGGATGTTTTTGCACATGAAGTAATTGCTGGTTTTAAGTTTTCTGGTGTCTAGGTAATTGCTCTGTGCGATCGCATAGGAAATTCCGCAATAGCACAGAGTAAATTTAGAAGGCCTGTTTGGAACCCTGTGCGATCGAAAGGCCTTATCCACGATCGCACAGTGCAAGCTCAGGGGGGCCCAAAATTTGTACTGTGCGATTGCACTCTTTCTCCCGCGATTGCACAGTCCAATTTTCCTTACCCTGTGCGATCGCACATCTTTATCCGCGATCGCACAGTTGCCCAGCCTAGCTAATATAAATACTTGTTAAAGAACGGGCAGAATACTTTCTTCTCCAAATTTTCGAAGTTCCAGCCCTAAAAATGACTTTTCTTCAGCAATGTTCATCCCTAATTCATAGGTAATCAATTTAAAACCTTGTTCTTTCAATTCCTTTCTATTTTGTATCACTTTCAAAGCAAAAACAAAGGATTATCATGGTAAAAATCTAGGATTTTGGTAGAAGTAGGGAGTTTTGTAAAAATTAAATTTTTATATCAAATTAAGGTCGGATTTCGAAACTAATAGCATATTTGGGTTTGTGGGTGAATGGGTGAAAGTAATTTGGTTCGAACCACGAGTTTAGACCAAGCGGGCCCGCGATTGGGTTTGACTTTTTTTGAGAAAACTTAGGAAAAATTATATTTTTCAATAAAGTTAGTTTCTTTAGCATTAGTTAGTGATATTAAGTTAATTTTGATTAGATTCGAGCAATTTAGAGGTGAATTCAAAGGGAAAAGCAATAATTGAGCAGTGAGTGGCCTGCGGAATTGAGGTAAGTGTTTGGTCTAACTTTGGCTTGAGGGAATAGGACTCCCCACTTGTTTGCTATGTGAAATGCATGGGCGTGGTGTATAGGTGTGGTGACGAGTATCTATGCACCACCCAAATTGTCTGTTAAACATGATCCTTTCCCGTTCCCCACTTATTTGATCATTGTCTTAAATGTTATATGTTCTATGACTATTTGGCCTGGTTGAATTGTTGTTAGTTATTGTTGTGAATATTTGGAAAGAGTATAGCATGTTTGAGTTGGTTTCCTAGTGATATAAACATGGTTGAGAGGTTTGGTATTGTTTGTATAAATTAAAGGTATAGTATTTATATTTGATATTCCTGTTGGTTTCATGATTGAGAGGTTATTGATGAAGTTATGAGAATAATGCAGTTTATTATTTATAATTGTTGAGACAAAAGTACTGTGAAAGGCTTGGCCTGAATTTGTGAAATCTTAAATAAATTGATATGATATGTCTGGTGGGAGCGGGTTGCACGCCGCAACAAGGAGTGATAAGGGTGAACAGGTGGGATCGGGTTGCACGCCGCAACAGGAGTAATAAGAGTGATATTTTAGGGAGGAGAAATAAGGGAGGACAGGTGGGAGCGGGTTGCATGCCGCAACAAGGAGCGATAAGGGAGTACATTTATAGTTTTACTGATTTTCAAAGGAAATAAAGATTTGAAAAGCTAATGTTTATTTTACTGTTTTGTTTTTTTTTTTTTTTTTGAAAAAAAAACAAAGATTTGTAACTTTCTATTTTATATTACTATTTTCATATTTTGGCACTACTTTTTTTCAAAGTTAAAGTTTGGAAATTTTGAAGAGTTATTTGAGAATTGGTTATAGCTGAGTTGATTTATTTTGTTGCAGCACTTACTTATTTATTTGTTTAGACTTCCTGCTAGTTTTATTATTTATTGTTGTTATCGATTATATTGTTGAAGCCCGACTTAGCCTCGTCAGTACTTCGCCAAGGTTAGGCTCGGCACTTACTCAGTACATGGGGTCGGTTGTACTGATACTACATTCTGTGCTCTTTTGCACAGATCCAGGTGCTAGTCAGTAATAGAGGATTTCAGAATGACCACCCGATTCATTTGGAGACACGAGGTACATCTGCCGGCGTTCGCAGATTCTGAGAGTTTTCTCCTATTTTTACATACACTGTTTTATATCATTCGGAACAGTTACACTATTTCTTTCAGCCATTATTTGTACTATTCNTTAATGGGAAGTAGTTAATCGAATTATAACATTGGCTTTCCTAGCAAGTGTGGTGTTAGGCGCCATCACGGTCCTTAAGGTTGGGAATTTGGGTCGTGTCAAGTTGGTATTAGAGCACTAGGTTGCTTAGGTCTCACAATTCACGAACAAGCTTAGTAGAGTCTGAAGGATCAGTACAGAGACGTCTGTACTTATCTTTCGGAGGCTATTGAGTTAGGAAACAACTCTTTTTTTTATTTCTACTCTATCGTGCAATTCTTATATCCCAAATACTGATTAGATTCTTTCTCTCGCAGATGGTGAGAACACGTGATTCATCTTCCGCTGACCAGTATTCCGGTCCTCCAGCAGCAGCAGCTCCTACTGGGGACAGAGGCCGAGGCCGCGCCAGAGGCCGAGGCAGGGGTAGGACTCAGCCCGTTGCTCAGGCAGCAGCCCTAGCTGCGGAACCTCAGATTGAGATTGATGAGGGGGTTCCGGCTCAGACTGTTCCAGCGAGGCCAGCTCAGGTTCCCGTGGGGTTTATTGCCACCCCGTTCCTTCAGGATGCTTTGGTTCGTTTCGTGGGCTTGATGAAGAGTGTGGCCCAGACGGGCACATTCCCTGTTGCAGCGGCCGTATCTCAGGCTGGAGTCGGGATCCAAACTCCTGCCACCCACACTCCAGTTCAGACTACTCCTCAGGCTCAGACTCTAGTGGCCAATCCCGCTGGGTAATTCAGCCAGTTGCAGCAGTGCCGCCCGCTAATGGGGTAGCCATGTCATCGGATTCTTTGTGGAGACTCCACATGTTCATTAAGCTATTTCCTGTACATTTCAGTGGTGCTACTACAGAGGACCCTCAGGAATATCTGGATAGGTATCATGAGGTGTTTCATAATATGGGTATTCTGGAGACCACTGGGGTTGATTTTGCGACTTTTCAGATGACTGGTTCCGCCAAACAATTGTGGAGGGACTATTTGTTGACTAAGCCAGCTGGATCACCTGTTCTGACTTGGGATCAATTCTCTCATCTCTTTTTGGAGAAGTTCTTACCTGTCACTACTCGAGAGGATAAGCGTCGTCAGTTTGAGCAACTCCAGCAAGGTAACATGACTGTGACTCAGTATGAGACTCATTTTGTGGATCTGGTTAGACATGCTATTCTTATATTGCCCACAGAGAGGGAGAGGGTCAGACGGTTTATTGATGGCCTTGCTCAGCCCATTAGGTTGCTGATGTCCAAGGAAACAGGGTCCGAGATTTCTCTTCAGGATGCAGCTAATATAGCTAGGAAGGTTGAGTCAGTTCTTGGGATGGGAGGTCAGGGGTCAGACAAAAGATCTCGCCATTCCGGTAGATTCAGCGGTGCCTCGTCTGGGGGCAGAGATACTCGGGGTAGAGGCCAATATTCCATGCCATTTAATTCAGCACTTCATACGTCCCGTGGTGCTTCAGGAGGTCGTGGATCTTACCTGCTTTATCCTGATCAGTCAGCCCCGATCAGAGCACCTCCTCTCCAGAGTTATTATCGTGTCAGCCGGTTCATAAGGGTCAGCGTCAGTATCAGGATGGTTATGAGTGTGGTGAGTATGGACACATTCGTAGATCTTGTCCAAAATTCTTGGGTAATCAGCCTCAGTATCAGAATTCTCGTGCCATAGTTCCGGCACTAGCTGCAGCACCACCTGCCCAGCCAGCCAGGGGTCAGGTAGTCATAGGTAGAGGTCAGAATGTTAGAAGTGGAGGTCATCATGCTAGAGGCGGAGGCCAGCCCGCTAGAGGTGGTGGCCAGCCCGTTATAGGTGGAGGACCACATGTCAGGGGTCCTCCTGGTGATGCAGTTCAGGGTGGTGGGTCCCAGCCCCGACTATATGCATTTCCAGCCAAGCTTGAGGCAGAGTCATCCGACGCTGTTATTACAGGTATTATATCAGTTTGTGATAGAACTTCTTCAGTTTTGTTTGATACAGGGTCTACTTACTCGTGTGTTTCATCCTATTTTGCCTCGTATTTGAATGTGTCCCGTAATTCCTTGAGTGTTCCTGTTTCTGTGTCTACACCGGTGGGGGATGCTATTGTGGTAGATCGAGTATTCCGTTCGTGCATGGTGGTCATAGAAAGTCTTGAAACTAGTGTGGATCTTTTACTTCTAGACATGGTTGATTTTGACGTTATATTGGGCATGGTTGGTTGTCGCCCTATTATGCCATCTTAGACTGTCACGCCAAGACAGTTACCTTAGCATTTCCAGGGTTGTCTCGATTAGAATGGAAAGGGACCCTTGGTCATTCTCCCAGTCGGGTAATTTCATATGCCAAGGCTCGCCGCATGGTGGAGAAAGGGTGTTTGGCTTATTTGGCCCATATTCGTGATTCTGATGCCGATGTTTCTTCTATAGAGTCAGTTCCTATTGTGCGTGATTTTCCTGAGGACTT
Organism: Nicotiana knightiana; assembly: GCA_005239525.1. Classification (NCBI taxonomy): domain Eukaryota; kingdom Viridiplantae; phylum Streptophyta; class Magnoliopsida; order Solanales; family Solanaceae; genus Nicotiana; species Nicotiana knightiana. The sequence continues at coordinate 147,365 of ML435841.1, forward strand.
CCTTGCAGACCTACGGGGTATGCCACCCGACAGGGATATTGATTTCTGTATTGATGTGGCTCCAGGCACTCAACCCATTTCCATTCCTCCATATCAGATGGCCCCACCAGAATTGAAAGAACTAAAAGAAAAGTTGCAAGACTTGCTAGATAAGGGTTTCATAAGACCCAGTGTCTCGCCTTGGGGTGAACTGGTTTTGTTTGTAAAGAAAAAGGATGGGTCAATGAGAATGTGCATAGAATACATGCAGCTGAATAAAGTTACTATCAAGAATAAATATCCGTTGCCAAGGATTGATGACCTATTTGATCAGCTTCAAGGTGCTAGAGTTTTTTCGAAAATTGATTTGAGGTCAGGTTACCATCAGCTGAAGATTAGGGCGTCTGATATCCCAAAGACAGCCTTTCGTACAAGGTATGGGCACTATGAATTTTTGGTGATGTCTTTTGGGCTGACTAATGCTCCAGCGGCCTTTATGGACTTAATGAATCGAGTTTTCAAGCCCCATCTGGACTCTTTTGTGATCGTGTTCACTGATATACTCCCGCAGCCGGGAAGAGCATGAGCAGCATCTCCGTATAGCACTCCAGACTTTGAGAGATAATCAGTTGTATGCCAACTTTTCTAAATGTGAGTTCTGGTTAGGCTCAATAGCCTTTTTGGGTCATATTTTATCAGCTGAGGGTATTCAGGTTGATCCTAAGAAGATAGAGGCAGTCAAGAACTGGCCTAGACCCACCACAGCCACGGAGATTAGGAGTTTCTTGGATTTGGCCGGTTACTACCTTCGTTTTGTTGACGGGTTTTCATCCATAACATCCCCAATGACTAGATTGACTCAGAAAGGTGCCCCATTTAAATGGTCAGATGAGTGCGAGGCGAGCTTTCAGAAGCTCAATACAGCCTTGACTTCAGCACCAGTGTTGGTGTTACCATCAGATTCGGGTTCTTTCACGGTATATTGTGATGCTTCTAGAGTTGGCCTTGGAGCAGTGTTGATGCAGGACGTCAGGGTGATTGCGTATGCGTCTCGTCAGTTGAAAGTCCATGAGAAGAATTACCCTGATCATGACTTAGAGTTGGCGTCTATTGTTCATGCTTTGAAAATTTGGAGGCATTATCTTTACGGCGTGTCGTGTGAGATTTTTACTAACCATCGCAGCCTCCAGTACTTATTCAAGCAGAAAGACCTAAATTTTGAGAAAGTGGAGGTGATTAGAGTTGCTAAAAGATTATGATGTCACTATATTGTATCCCCAGGGAAGGCCAATGTGGTGGCCGATGCATTGAGTAGAAAGGCAGTGAGTATATGCAGCCTTAGTATATTTCAGTTGGTGAGAGACCATTGGCTTCAGATATTCAGACTTTGGCTAATCAATTCGTGAGGTTGGATATTTCACCCGGCAGTTTTCTAGCTTGTACAGTCGCTCAGTCTTCTCTAATTGATCATATCCGAGAGCGGCAGGATGATGACCCACATTTGGCGGTCCTTAGGGACACGGTTCTGCACGGGGATGCCAATCAGGTTACAGTTGGAGATGATGGCATTTTGAGGATGCAGGGTAGATTGTGTGTGCCTAATGTTGATGGCCTCCATGAGTTAATCCTTGAAGAGGCTCCCATCTCCAAGTATTCTGTTCACCCAGGTGCAGCAAAAATGTACCAAGATTTGAAACAACATTATTGGTGGAGAAGGATGAAAAAGGACACTATGGCTTATGTGGCTCGTTTCTTAAATTATCAGCAGGTAAAGTATGAGCATCATAGACCTGGTGGTTTGCTTCAGCAGATAGAGATTCCTGAGTGAAAGTGGGAGCGTATCACTATGGGCTTCGTTGTTGGGCTTCCACGGACTCAGAGGAAATTCGATGCGGTTTGGGTTATTGTTGACAGGCTGACTAAGTCAGCACACTTCATTCCTGTGGCCAATACTTATACATCAGAGCGGTTGGAGGAAATGCTCCGCACTTGTGTTATTGATTTTGGAGGTTCATAGGATCAGTTCTTGTCGTTAGCGGAGTTTACTTATAATAATAGTTATCAGCCGAGCATTCCGATGGCTCCTTATGAGGCGTTATATGGTAGACGGTGCAGATCGCCAGTTGGATGGTTTGAGCCGGGAGAGGCTCGATTGTTGGGTACAGACTTAGTTCAGGAGACCTTAGATAAGGTCAAGATTATTAAGGAGAGACTCTGTGCAGCTCAGTCTAGGCAAAAAAGTTATGTCGATCGTAAGGTTCGTGATGTAGCATTCATGGTTGGAGAGAGAGTATTGCTTCGTGTGTCACCCATGAAAAGTGTTATGGGGTTTGGGAAGAAGGGAAAGTTGATCCCTAGGTATATCGGGCCGTTTGAGATTCTTGATAAGGTGGGGGAGGTAGCTTACAGACTTGCATTGCCTCCAGGGTTATCCTCAGTTCATCCGGTATTCCATGTGTCCATGCTCCGAAAATATCATGGTGACCCGTCCCACGTGTTAGATTTCAGCTCTGTCCAGTTGGACAAAGACTTGACTTATGAGGAGGAGCCGGTAGCTATTTTAGACCGGCAGGTTCGCCAATTGAGATCTAAGAGTTTTCCTTCAGTTCTAGTGTAGTGGAGAGGCCAGCCCATTGAGGCAGCTACTTGGGAGTCTGAGTCAGACATGTAGAGTAGATACCCACACTTGTTCGCCACTTCAGGTAATTTTCTATGTTCGTTCGAGGACGAACTGTGTTTTAGAGGTGGAGATTGTGATGACCCAAGGGGTCATTTTATAAAATTAAACTCCGTTCCATGCTTAATAAGCCATAAAAAGACTAAAAATTAAATACCTCAATTTGCGTGCGCAGTCCGGACGTGAAACCTGAAAGCTTTTATGTGGAAATATAAGAAATAGTAATTTTTAGATTTTAAATTTGATAAAAGTTGACTTTGGTCAATATTTTGAGTAAACGGACCCGGATCTGTGTTCTAACGATCCCGAAAGGTCCGTAGTAAAATATGGGACTCGGGCGTATGCCCGGAAATAAATTCTGAGGTCCCAAGCCTTAGAAATCAATTTTTGAAAGAAATTATTTTGCTGAAATGTTCATGAATTAAAGAAAAGAAATAATGCTAAAAATCATTGGTATCGGGTCCGTATTTTGGTTCTGGAGTCCGGTACAGCTTTGTTATAATATTTAGAGGTTAACTTTGAAATTTGGTGAAAAAAGGAGTTTGTTTGGCGTGATTCGGACATCCGGTTAAGAAATTATGAACTTTAAGAGTTTTTGTTGAAAATAATGAGTTTTGAGGTTTAATTCATAGGTTTACATGTTATTTGTGCGATTTTATCGCATGAGCAAGTCCGTATCATGTTTTTAGACTTGCCTGCATGATTTGTTTGGAGCCCCGAGGGCTCGGGTGAGTTTCGAGTAGGCCACGAGATGTTTTTGCACATGAAGTAATTGTTGGTTTTAAGTTTTCTGGTGTCCAGGTAATTGCTCTGTGCGATCGCATAGGAAAGTCCGCGATAGCACATAGTAAATTTAGAAGGCCTGTTTGGAACCCTGTGCGATCGCAAAGCCTTATCCGCGATCGCACAATGCAAGCTCAGGGGGGCCCAAAATTTGTACTCTGCGATTGCACTCTTTCTCCCGCGATCGCACAGCCCAAAGTTCCATACCCTGTGCGATTGCACTCTTTCTCCCGCGATCGCATAGCCCAATTTTCCTTACCCTGTGCGATCGCACATCTTTATCCGCGATCGCACAGTTGCCCAGCCCAGCTAATATAAGTACCTGTTAAAGAACGGACAGAACACTTCCTTCTTCAAATTTTCGAAGTTCCAGCCTAAAAACGATTTTTCAATCTTCACCCCAATTCATAGGCAATCAATTTCAGACCTTGTTCTTTCAATTCCTTACTATTTTGTATCACTTTCAAAGAAAAAATAAAGGATTTTCATGGTAAAAATCTAGGTTTTGGGTAGAATTAGGGAATTTTGTAAAAATCAAATTTTTATATTAAATTAAGGTCGGATTTCGAAACTAATAGCATATTTTGGTTCGTGGGTGAATGGATGAACGTAATTTGGTCCGAACCCCGAGTTTAGACCAAGCGGGCCCGGGATCGGGTTTTGACTTTTTTTGAGAAAACTTAGGAAAAATTAATTTTTCAATAAATTTAGTTCCTTTAGCATTAGTTAATGATATTTAAGTTAATTTGATTAGATTCGAGCACTTTAGAGGTGAATTCAAAGGGAAAGCAATAATTGAACAGTGAGTGGCCTGCAGAATTGAGGTAAGTGTTTGGTCTAACTTTGGCTTGAGGGAATAAGACTCCACACTTGTTTGCTATGTGAAATGCATGGGCGTGGTGTATAGGTGTGGTGACGAGTATCTATGCACCACCCAAATTGTCTGTTAAACATGATCTTTTCCCGTTCCCCACTTATTTGATCATTGTCTTAACTGTTATATGTTCATATTTGTTTCTATGACTATTTGGCCTGGTTGAATTGTTGTTAGTTATTGTTGTGACTATTTGGAAAGAGTATTGGTTGTTTGAGTTGGTTTACTGGTGATATAAACATGGTTGAGAGGTTTGGTATTGTTTGTATAAATTAAAGGTATAGTATTTATATTTGATATTCCTGTTGGTTTCATGATTGAGAGGTTATTGATGAAGTTATGAGAATAATGCAGTTTATTATTTATAATTGTTGAGACAAAAGTACTGTGAAAGGCTTGGCCTGAATTTGTGAAATCTTAAATAAATTGATATGATATGTCTGGTGGGAGCGGGTTGCACGCCGCAACAAGGAGTGATAAGGGTGGACAGGTGGGATCGGGTTGCACGCCGCAACAGGAGTAATAAGGGTGATATTTTAGGGAGGAGAAATAAGGGAGGACAGGTGGGAGCGGGTTGCATGCCGCAACAAGGAGCGATAAGAGAGAATATTTATATTTTTATTGATTTTCAAAGGAAATAAAGATTTGATAAGCAAAATATTTATTTTACTGTTTTTTTTTTTTTTTTTTGAAAAAGAAAAGGTTTGAAACTTTCTATTTTATATTACTATTTTCATATTTTGGCACTACTTTTATTCAAAGTTAAAGTTTGAAAATTTTGAAGAGTTATTTGAGAATTGGTTATAGCTGAGTTGATTTATTTTGTTGCAGCACTTATTTATTTATTTGTTTAGACTTCCTGCTGGCTTTATTATTTATTGTTGTTACCGATTATATTGTTGAAGCCCGACTTAGCCTCGTCACTACTTTGCCGAGGGTAGGCTCGGCATTTACTCAGTACATGAGATCGGTTGTACTGATACTATACTCTGTGCTCTTTTGCACAGATCCAGGTGCTAGTCAGCAATAGAGGATTTCAGGACGACCACCCGATTCATTTGGAGACACGAGGTACATCTGCCGGCGTTCGCAGATTCTGAGAGTTTTCTCCTATTTTTACATACACTGTTTTATATCATTCGGAACAGTTACACTATTTCTTTCAGCCATTATTTGTAATATTCTTTAGTAGTTCGTGAATTGTGACACCAGACTCTGGGGTAGTTCTAGATTCATTTATATGATTAGTTTCGTGGCTCGGTTTAATTAATTAATTATTTATTTCTCTTTATTATATTGGGAATCATTTATTAAAAGCCAATAGACTCAGTTTACTGTAGATTATTTTATTATGTCTAAATGGATAAATAATGGGAAGTAGTTAATCGAATTCTAACATTGGCTTGCCTAGCAAGTGTAGTGTTAGGCGCCATCATGATCCTTAAGGTTGGGAATTCGGGTCGTGTCAGTTAAGTACAGTAAGAACAGTAGTAAAATTTAAGCAAGCAAAAAGCTGCGTATTATTATTTCTCAGTGAATGTATCTATGTTACAAATGAATGTGGCTCCTCTTTATATAGTAGAGGAATCCTAAATAAGGTACAACCCTAATTTCGAAAATAAAATCCATGATTGATGTCAATAACCTTTAATAATTCAATTATTTTCGAGATTTCCGCCGAGATTCATGGTCGATTATTGATATCTCGCTATTTTGTTGCTCGATGTTGGTCATGCCCTATCTCGTCCTTTGGTTATCGTGTCTTCGAGCTCGATATCGCTTCATTATGAGCTTATTCTCGAAACAATCCCTCGAGCCCATAAAATAGGACATACTCAATTTTAACCGTATACACTTAGTTTGGTCAAGTCAACCAAGTATTCCTCCTTTCATTCTTTCTTATTACGGGTCTATAAAGTCCAAAGTCAACCATTTTTCCCCAATTCTATACTCTTTTTTTTCCTTTCTACTTTGGTTTTATTTTGTCCTTTCACTCTCTCCACAAACAGTTATCTTCTTGGACTTGTATATAAACAATGTCTTTTCATTCCATTCTCCTCACCACTCTCTAGCTACTACACTAGCTATATCTTTTTCATTCGATATCTGAAATCGACTGGCACAATTTTATCAAAATTTTCCATTTTCGCTCAGAGTTTGAATTCAAAACTTCTTATTAAGGGTGACGAGATCACACCATCTGAACAAGTTTTCAAGAAAAGGTGAAAGATGGCGGGAGGAGGAGGAGGAAGATCATTGGAACAAACACCAACGTGGGCAGTTGCTGTAGTTTGTTTTGCGTTGGTTGCCATTTCTATTGTAATAGAGTTCATCATCCATCTTATTGGCAAGGTAGGCCAGTTACCATGCAGTATTAATTCCCATAAAATAGAAGAATATTAATTATTTTAAAGACGCAATAGTTTATTTATTTTATGTTTATATCTGCAGTGGTTGAAGTCTAAACACAAAAATGCATTATATGAAGCACTTGAGAAGATCAAATCAGGTACACCTGTGTGTTTAATTTACTACATTGAAAACTATTTTCTGGAAATGCCTTTTGAAATATAACTTAATTATAGGAGTATATTTTATGATATTTGATTGAGAAATGTTTTTTCATTAAAGAGTAAGAATGACTTTTCACTAGTTGACGAACCTTATTTGGTTTTTCTTTACAACTATCACAACTCTCAACTTGATTCAATTAACAGTTAAACATTATTATCGATCTTTAATATTTAAATTCATTTAAACACTATTCAGTTTGCTAAAATTATATTATCATCAATTATCCTTGATAAATATTTTTCTTTTAAAAAAAGATCACTCACGGACTAAACACCGAATTAAAAACATTTTTCCACTGATAAAAATATATGCTCGTTTTCTGATTACAAACTTATTATGATTAATTTTGAGCTTACAATTTTCAAGCTAACATATTGTTATTTTTATTTATTTTGAAGAGCTTATGCTACTTGGATTTATATCCCTACTGCTAACAGTAGGGCAAGATCCAATTTCAAATATATGTGTCTCTGAGAAGATTGCAAGTACATGGCATCCATGTAGTAAGCAAAAAGAAGCTGAAAAGTACGACGTGGCTAAAGAGGCTGAGGGTAATCGCCGGCGACTTCTTACGGCTGATGACGGTGGAGTCCGGCGAAGTTTGGCGGCTGTGGGAACTGACAAATGCGCTGCCAAGGCATGTCACTTTTTTTTTTTTTTTTTTGCCTTTTTAACAAAAAATAAGTTGAAAAGAGAAAAATATTCTAGTATAATAAAATACATATTTTAATATAGATATATAGATAAATACGAATTTTATAATATACTTTTATATTATAAGTACAATTTAACCTGATATAGAAGATTATTTGTCTGATATTTCAAGTTAATAATTTAACTTCACTTATTTAATTATTAGGTTACTACTTATAGTTACTCTTTTGAATAATGTTATAGTGTTTAATAGAAATTACAGGCGTTAATTATTTAAACTAAGTGGATTGTATTTTTTTACTTGTTGGATTTTTTTTTTTCAGGGAAAAGTAGCATTTGTGTCTGCTGATGGTATTCATCAATTACATATCTTCATTTTTGTGCTGGCTATTTTTCATGTATTCTACTGTATTACCACATTGGCTTTGGGAAGAGCTAAGGTACTTTGATTATGAATTTATTTACTTATTTCACCTTAAGTAATTAGAAAATAGAAATGTCTATCATTTTCATACTTTTTTTCTTATTTACTTCTTGTTTTTTGACCCTCTTCCTTTTTCGCTTTTTTTTTTTTTTTTTTTTTTTTTTTTCTTTGCCGGTTTCAGATGAGTCGATGGAAGGCATGGGAAAAGGAAACAAGAACAGCTGAATACCAATTTGCTCATGGTAAATTAATTAAATACTAAAAAAATCTTCTAATATTCATTTTATTCACCCATATATTACTCTAATATAATAACAAAAATGTACTATATGTATAAATAAATTAAAGCTACTATCTTGACACCTTGTATATTTAACAGATCCTGAGCGATTTCGTTTTGCTAGAGACACGTCATTTGGAAGAAGACACTTGAGTTTTTGGACTAAAAACCCGGTTCTTCTTTGGATTGTAAGCATATTTTGATCTCAATTTTTTTTTCCAGGAAAATCATTGCTCTTTCTTATTCCCTTATTATATGAACAAGAACAACAATCATAAAAATAATTATGTCTCGATTTCAAACTAGCTAAAATTACCTATATGGATTATCAAAATTCAGTTCGTTCCATCTAGAGCTTTTAATATTGAAGCCATCATTTCAATAGTGAATTTTCAACTATACTTACTACTACTATTTGTGTAAACAATTACTCAAAAGATTAAATATAAGCATCAACAAGAGTTGTGGTAGAGTGGTAAATATTCCTTCTGCCTTAACCAGAGATCTTGGATTCGAATTCTTGTATATGAAGTCGCCTTTATTAGGGAACGCTTTATCCCTATTGTAAAATTTTCCGACGCTGAATTCGAATTTAGTGGGGCTCCAACATCGGTATCAGACACCAACGAAAAAAAAAGATTGAATAGAGGCCGTGGCAACCTCTAACTAAGGGACAGGGACAAGAAAGTAGTACAATGGATATATAATTGCTGATCTTTTTTATTTGTCTGACTCTTTCAAGAAGCAGCTTATTTGACTTTAGATATGGACGGTACATCACAAAATTGAAAAAAAATCTGTTTATTTCAATTGTTCTTTAGGAGAAAAAAACACACACAATATATTAACTTTTCCGATTTTAGTTTGAAAAAATAATCAATATTATAAACTAAACTATTTTTTTTTTCATTTATAATTTGCCCTAAATTTGCAGGTTTGTTTCTTCAGGCAATTTGTAAGATCTGTCCCTAAAGTTGACTACTTGACCCTACGGCATGGTTTTATCATGGTAACTTTATTAAATTTTAATTAAAATAGGTGAAGGAGAAAATTAATATTTGGGTGATAAAAATTTTAAATATTAAAACCGTCAAGTTTAAAACTTTAAATCTTGAATTTGTCTTATTTCTTGAATGTTTTATAATAATTTCGATGTAACTTCCAGGCGCATTTGGCACCTCAGAGCCACGTAAAGTTTGATTTCCAAAAGTATATCAAGCGGTCATTAGAAGAAGACTTCAAAGTAGTAGTTGGCATCAGGTTTTGAGCATTTCGATTTATACTTCTGATTTTTTTATTTAATTGAATTTATTTTAACCCGTTGGACAGCACATATATTTCAATAATATTCACAGTTCTTGTGTTAATTAATCTATAGCTGACAATCTTCAATTTTTTTGTTTTTGTTTTTTGCAGTCCCCCAATTTGGTTCCTTGCTGTATTGTTCTTGCTCTTCAATACTCATGGTAAATATTCATTCTTTCCTTATTAGAGCGTTAATTTTCATTTTTTTATTTTTTGTAAACAATTTAAATTTAATATTTTTAGTTTATCCTTAATAGCATATCTCTATTTCTACAAAAATGTCATAACAAATTTAATTAATACCACAAGTTCCAACCATCTTTCTTTCTTTTTGTATAGCTAATTTACATCTTAATTTATTCGTGATTATATTGTTTTCAAATCTAAAACCCTAACTTTTATAAGATTTCTATGATTTCATTTTGAACAATAGTCCGATTGACTCTGGAAAAGAATCACAGATTGAAGTATTAATATTTCTATTTTGCACTTACCGCTAATATATATGTGACAAATCAAGATTTTGCTATATGGCTATACATTGATGTGTTACGATCCATTAAAACCGTTCATCTAAGTCAAAAACAATTAAATTAATGATAAGGGCAATAGGGCATAGATTATTCTTATGCAATTATTATATTTTTTTGGGTCTTATGCAATTAAATTGACCAAAGCATATTATATCATTGTCATTTGTGGACAGGCTGGTATTCTTATCTGTGGCTACCGTTCATTCCGTTACTTGTAAGTAGTTCCACTCATTTCTACACATTTTCCATTTGACTTTTGTTCCCTTTTTTTTATTTGTACATTTTACATCTATCATTTTCATGAGTTCCTACGTGTCTATTTATTTATTCATTATTTGATTTGGTCATAAAAGAAATTAATATCTACAAAGTGATGGAAATTTAAATAGTGATAAAAAAAAAAGGTTTTAGGTCTTAATACATCGAGAGTGTAAAAAATATTTACATAATCAGTTACAAAGTAATTACATGTATATTATAAACATTAATCAATAATTTGGTAAAATTGATAATTAATCTGCTATAACATATCAACTAAACGAATAACGTGAATTCTTTTTTATGTAACGTAAATTCGAAATAAAAATGCAGGTGATATTGCTAGTAGGGACGAAGCTACAAGTGATCATAACAAAAATGGGACTAAGAATTCAAGAAAGAGGGGAAGTAGTGAAAGGTGTCCCTGTAGTTCAACCTGGGGATGACCTCTTTTGGTTTAATCGTCCTCGTCTCCTTCTTTATCTCATTAATTTTGTCCTTTTTCAGGTATTTTTTTTTAAAAATTTTTTAACTCATTTAAATTTTACAAAAACATTTAATTTGACCTTGTTAACCTTTTTGATTTTCTTGACTTGTTGCAGAATGCTTTTCAGTTGGCCTTCTTTGCTTGGACTTGGGTAACCCAACAAACTAATTCTATGAACATTAATTAATGATTAAAAAAAAAACCAAGATAATTAAAACTAACTTCAGATTATGTTTGGTTTCTCTTTTAATAACAGTATGAATTCGGGTTGAAATCTTGTTTCCATGACCATACTGAGGATATCGTCATTAGAATGACAATGGGGTACGTCAGTATTATGTATCTTTATTTTTGCGGTTTTCTCCTTTAAACATTTAATTTAATACAAAGTATTTATATATGAAATTGATGGTGTTTTGAGCAGGGTTCTTATTCAGATTCTCTGCAGCTATGTCACCCTTCCACTGTATGCCCTCGTAACACAGGTATATGGAGAGTGTGTGTGTAACTGTATATTAAAACAATTGCACATCTTTTTAGAATAAAATACACCAAGTCCGCATTATAATTAATATATCCTCCGTCCCAATTTATGTGAAGGTGTTCAGATTTCGAGAGTCAAACGAGTTATTCTTTGACTGCGATATTTTCATATGACTTTTAAATATTTTGAATAATTAATTATTGTGACTTATAACACATTTCACGTACGTAGTTTCCAAATAAATGCATACATAAATGTTATTTCAAAATATTTAAAGATTCTATGATTAAATCTGGTCTAAAGTAACAAGATACTCGAAAAAGCGAAAAAATTTCATATAAATTGGGACATAAGGACTAAGGAGTATTCAAGTTGCACAAACAATTATTGTCACAATATTACCTCACAAAAGTTTTGAAACCCCTTGATCATTGAGGTATATATGCTTTGACGATGTGTTAAGAAGATTCAAAATATAATATATAAAGGTACAAAATATATTTTACCTTATATATATACAGCAAAGTGGGTTTGGGTGAACCCCTTCCGCCGCCCTAAATTCGCCCCCAGTTATAATTCGTTGCCTGTCTTATTTTTCAGATAGCTAGTTATCAACTTATTATGGAAATTTCGTGTAGTTAAATCTTTATGTAATTTGTTTCATGCTGACGGTGTATAGAAACTAAAATTCGTGCTGAAAATGTTGTACAAATTTAAACAGATGGGATCATCAATGAAGGCAACCATCTTCAACGAAAGAGTGGCAACAGCATTGAAGAACTGGCATCACACTGCCAAAAAGCACGTCAAAGAGATCAACAAGCATTCCAATACAGTAACCCCAATGTCAAGCAGGCCAACTACGCCTTCTCACGGCATGTCACCTGTCCATCTCCTCCGTGGAAACCACTTTAGGAGCGACATGGACGACAGTCCTCGAAGATCAAATTACGGTGTTGACCATTGGGACACTGAGGGCTCGCCATCCCCCACCCGGTTCAACCAGGGTAGGGAGGGCTCGCCATCCCCCACCCGGTTCAACCAGGGCGGGGATGGCTCGTCCTCGTCCTTCATGAATCAGATTCAAATTAGTCATGATCACTTGCATCATGACTCGGAAGGTCACGAGCCTAGTTATAAGTTTCAAGTGGTTTCTTTGCAACAAACGGCTCGTGACCAACATGAGATCAATATTGCCAATCCAACGGACGACTTTTCGTTTGATAAAAGAGCCACTAGTCTCTAAAATTTAAAAGATCCTGCATAAAATGGATGATCTATTATCGTTTAGTAGAAGTTAGTAAAGACAGAGATGTACGAGGATTCGAGAAATGGCCTACAAAGTGGCTTGATTGACAATGGAAAAAGTGCATTTCTTTATTGTTTTCTTACATCCAATTTTTAAAAACTAAATCTTGTAAATGAGATGTTGATTACAGTGTCACAGCAATAAGTTGGACTGCATATGAACTCTGTAGTTGTGAGATCGAGAATTTGGTCAACTTTAATTACTATCGAAGAGAAATATGTAAATAGCATTCTTCTTATGTATATGATCAATAATGGCAACATTGACTAATTCGAATTAATGTTCAATCGCTCTTGTTAAACTTGTACTGAATTTGGTATCCAGAAAGAGAGAGTTTTACATCCTTATAAAATAAATCGAAATATTACTTTAATATTAAAAAATTAATTAAATGAGAATACATATCACCTAATCATAATTAATTGATAAAATTCAGATAGATTACAAATGTCTTACATTAAGTAGCGATTTAATTTAAACATTAGGTGCGAGTAATACATAAGAAAGAAGATACATTAAACAAATCCATATAGTCAATGCAACACGACCAATCGAAAATATTGTTGGAATCGGAAACCCCATTTTAGATTGAGAATTGACACAGTCGAGAACGAGAATGAGGAAAAATACAAAAGAAGCTTTTGAACAGATCGTATGTTTAAGTATACAGATACATAATTCAAAATTGGATATACCTAGAAGAAAGGCCCAAAACAAATCAGCAAGAGAAGCCCATTAGTTAAAACAAAGTGGGCCGACTGTGCTATCACACAATGGGTTGGTCCGGTCCATTTTTATGTTGCATATTGGGAAGATCTGAAAGCAATTTGAATCTTCCAGAATATTTCACCCCAACTGCAGGTTGTACATAATTTTGGATATACTCTAGTATTTATACATAGTACATAGACTAATAGAAAACATACAACATAGGAAAACAGTTGTAGCTAGTAGACAAATAGTAGCTATATATAGTAAACAAATAACTGTATTTTAATTTTTTTCTTTATTTCCCTTAGATACATGTATAAATACATATCATGTACAGATTTTAGATTCATCAATGAAAAGAAAAATTTCCTAAATGCAAAAATGGTATCAGAGTTAGTATAATCTGATTCATCTTCGTTCTGTTTTCTTGGTTTTGTCATCTTCATATTCAAAAGTCATCTTTCCTTTTTTCTGTTATGGCTTCTTCATGATCCCCTGAAGATAAAATCTCCACTGTTTAGCCAGCAAACAATATCATCACTGATGTTTCTCATCTACATTCATCCATCTGATTCTTCAGAAATGGTGTTTGTCAACTCCATTTTTGATGAAAAAAGTTATGCTGGATGAAGAAGGGCCATTGTTATTTCCCTTTCAGCTAAGAACAAGGTCGATTTTTTTGATGGTAGTTTACCGGAACCAGGACCAACTTCAAGTTTTCATAAAGGATGGAATAGATATAATGACATGATAATATCTTGGCTATTGAACTCTCTTTCAAAAGAGATTGCGGAGAGTGTATTGTATTCAAAAACAGCAAAAGACATATGAAATGAGCTGGAGGATATATTTAGTCAATGTAATGGGGCACAATTATATCATTTGCAGAAAAAACTTAGTGACTTGGTCCAAGGAAATTCAGGCATTACTAGATACTACACAAAAGTCAAGAAAATTTGGGATGAACTAGACAGTTTGAATACTTATGTTCATTGTTCTTGTGGTGGAAAAGAAAAGACAGTGAAATCTTTACAAGATAGAAGGCTCATTCAATTTTTAATGGGGCTTAACGAAATCTATGCACCGGTGAAGGAGTAACATATTAATGATAAACCCTCTTCCATCTGTTAATCAAGCTTACTCCTTTTTTATTCAAGATGAAAAACAAAGGGAGATCCACACTGCCAATCACCAAGTTGAATCTGCTTTTCTGGCAGCAAACTAGAATTTTAACAATGCTAAATTTGGAAGTACAGAAGGTAGATACAAAGGAAATGCTGAGGGAAGAAGGAACAACCTGATGTGCAACTACTGTAAGAAGCCTGGACATATTGCTGAAAAATGTTACAGAATAGTTGGTTTTCTAGCTAATTTCAAGTTCACCAAATCAAGAAAGTTTCAAGCAAATGCCCGCAGCAATGCAGTGATGATAGAAGAGAAGAATAAGCAGTTAGTAAATGGAGGAGAAGGTAATATAGTAGCAAAAGAGATTACACAAGAGCAGTTTTCTCAGCTATATCAGCTACTTTAACAGGTTAAGGTTGTCCAATAAAATGATCAAATTCCCGAGGGAGTTGTCTCTGTCAATTGTGCTGGTATAACTAAAATCAATCACAAAATCATTTTCTGCCTTTCTCATATTTTTCTCAATTACTGGATAATAGATTCTGGTTCATCAGAACATAGACTTATGATTATTCTATTTTGATTAATTCTAAACCCTTAAATCCTTCTCTATATGTTAATCTTCTAAATTCAAATAGAGTTAAGGTCAGTTTAATAGGAAATGTACGTATTCTGCCAGACCTGATCATCAAAAATGTTCTATATGTTCTAAATTTCAGATTCAGCCTCTTATCAGTTCATAAACTTACAAAACAACTCAGTTGTAATCTGATTCTTTCTTTTTATGGTGCTTCTTTGCAGGGCCCTTCAATGAAGAGGTCAGTGGTAGTTGGTGAAGTCAGAGAAGGAATTTATCTTCTCAATCCTTCTTCAATCAGTTCTTTATCTCAGACTGAAAGTCAGTTAGTGAAGGAGTCTGTTTCAGGTTGCGATAAGCTAGTTGATAGGATAGTTTTATCTTCAGTTTCTTGTTCTGTCAATTTACCTAATGATGTAAGCCTATGGCACAAGCGTTTGGGACATATGCCTTATTCTAGTATGGAAAATCTTTCTAAGTTTCAATCAAAGTCTTTATCTAAGTTTAATGATCCTTGTGATGTTTGTTTTAAAGCTAGACAATCCAAGTTGCCTTTTCATTCCTGTTCAATCTCTACTAAATCTATTTTTGAATTGATCCACATTGATACTTAGGGTCCTTATAAAGAATTCACTCATGATGGATATAAGTATTTTTTGACCATAGTGGATGATTTTAGTAGAGGAACTTGGACGTACCTCTTTAAATAAAAAGAAATGCTTTTCCTATTCTTAAGTCTTCTCTTGCTATGGTTAATAGGAAATTTAACAAAAAGGCGAAGATCATTAGGTCAGAAAATGCCCTAGAATTAGGTTCTAGTTCTTCCACTGCAGAATTTTTTTCTTCAGTAGGAATTATACACCAAACCTCTTGTGTTACAACACTACAACAAAATGGTGTGGTGGAATGCAAGCACAAACATTTGTTAGAAACATGTAGGGCACTACTTTTTCAATCAAATCTACCTACTGCTTTCTGGAGGGAATGTCTTCTGATAGCTACTTTTCTCATAAAATGTCTTCTAACAACGACTTTTCTCATAAATAGATTTCATTCAAAAATTTTAAAGTTCAAAACTCCATTTGAAGTTCTCTTTGAAAAAAAACATGAGTATAATTCTTTAATATGGTTTGGATGTCTTTGTTACGCTTCCACTTCATCTACTTACATATCTAAACTAGACCCTAGATCCATTAAATGTGTCTTTTTAGGGTATCAATTTGGAAAGAAAAGATACAAGCTTTTGGACCTCACTTTGAGGAAAATTTTTGTTTCCAGAAATGTGAAATTCTATGAGAATGTATTTCCTTTTTCCAATCCTACTCCTAATGAACCAAATTTTCCCAGAACTCCTCAATTTCATGTCTCAACTCTACATTTTTCTACCACAACTTCTCAAAATCCCAGTTCAACTCTTCAGTCACTCATTCAGCCTCACAAATCCTAGAGTCTGATCTTCAGTCTATTGAGTCAGATACTTCAATCTGGGATCTTGATTTTGATCCTCCTCTAGCTGAATCTAGTGGCCATGATTATTTTTCATTTACCAACAATCAGTCACCTCCAATGTAAATTAGAAAGTCCAACAGGGAACATAATCCACCATCTTATCTGGCAGATTATGTATGTAACACAGTCTATTTAGCTGATCTTACTTCATCTTGTTTTGCAGCTTCTTTAAACCCTAATGTACTACCATTCTCTGCACTTTCACCTACAAATCAATCTCTCTTAAATTCTCTCTCACACATAACAGAACCTACTACATATAATCAAGCGGTTATTCATCTAGGTTGGCAAGAGGCATTGGCCTCAGAATTTGAAGCTTTAGAGGAAAATCAAACCTGGGAAATAGTTGAATTGCCTAAAGGAAAGAAAGCTTTACCTTGTAAATAGGTATACAAGGTTAAGCATAATTCGGATGGGACAGTTGAGAGACTTAAGGCTAGACTAGTCATAAGGGGATACATACAAAGGGAAGAAATTGATTATACAGAGATATTCTCTCCGGTGGTCAAAATGACCACAGTAAGGTGTCTCTTAAGCATTGCAGTAAAAAGGGGATGGAATCTATATCAATTAGATGTTAACACCGCCTTCTTACATGGTGATTTACAGGAAGAGGTCTATATGAAATTTCCAGCAGGAATGTCTGCCCATGGACCTAATCATGTATGCAAGTTAAAGAAGTCTTTGTATGGATTAAAACAAGCATCTAGATAATGGTATGCTAAGTTGGCCTCTGTTCTCAATTCAAAGGGGTACACTCACTCTTTCAATGACTAATCTTTGTTTTTCAAAAAAACTTATTATGGAATCTCTATTTTGGATGTGTATGTTGACGATATTTTACTAAAAGGAGATGATCTAACTGAGTTGGAAAGTCTCAAAATATTTCTTAATTCAGAATTTAGGATTAAGGACTTAGGGGAAGCACATTATTTTCTTGGCATGGATATTATAAGAGAAAAACAAGAACTAATCATTAGTCAAAGAAAATTCACCTTGGAGTTGCTTTTCGAGTTCAACATTCTTGATCTGAAGCCTGTATCATCACCTCTTGATCCAAGTACAAAACTTTCTGCAGAATCAGGCCCTCTTCTATTAAATCGGACTGTATATCGACGCCTCCTTGGGAAGCTTAAATTTCTGACTCATACCAGGCCAGATCTATCTTTTGCGGTTCAAAAATTGAGCCAGTGCATGCAAACACCAAGGCAATCCCATTTTGATGCAGCTGTACATTGCCTTAGGTATTTACTTTCTTATCCAGGACTGGGTTTGTTCCTCAACTCAGATTCATCTCTCAAGATCCTCGTTTTTTGTGATTCCATCTGGGGGTTCATGCCCATATTCACACTGATGATTAGGTGGCTTTTTCATCAGTCTTGATGGATCGGTGATGTCTTGGAAATCAAAGAAACAACTGCTAGTCTCATTGTCTTCAGCGGAAGTAGAGTACCGGTCCTTGCGCCGGGTTGTTGCATAAATAACCTGGCTTATTCGTCTTATGGAGGATCTCATCGTTTCTATTTCTCTTCTGGTTACAGTACACTCCGACAGCAAGGCGGCTATTCATATCGCTAAAAACCCTATGTTCCACGAGAGGACAAAGCACGTGGAGCTCGATTGCCATTTTGTCCGGCAACAATTCCTTGTCGGACTTATTTCCCTCTCCTTTGTACCATATCTCTCTCAAATCGCCAACAGATTTACGAAGGCTCTTCCAGGATCGCTACATCACTCTTTATTTCGCAAGTTAGGAGCGGTTTCCTACCCCTCCAACTTGAGGGGGGTGTTGGAACAAGAAACCTCATTTTAGATCGAGAATTGACACAGTCGAGAAGGAGAATGAAGAAAGATACAAAAGAAGTTTCCAAAATTTGATATACCTAGAAGAAAGGCCCAAAACAAATCAACAAGAGAAGCACGTCAGCTAAAACAAAATGGGCCGACTGTGTTATCACACAATGAGTTGGTCCGGTCCATTTTATGTTGCATATTAGGAAGATCTGAAAGCAATTTGAATCTTCCAAAATATTTCACCCTAAATGCAGCCAGTACATAGAGTTGTCAAAATGGGCTGGCCCAGCCCAACCCAGACCTCGTGGACTTTTAAATTTGGTGGGCTAGGACAGGCTGGCCCTTCATATGAATGAGCCTTAAAATGGTCAGCCCAACCCAGCCCTAAGAGGGCCGCGGGCTAGGGCGGGCTGACCCTTCAAATTGTTTTAGAAAAAAGAATTTCTTTTGATCCTTAAATCTTTTTTCGTGATGTAGTCGATTAATCATATAAACAATTTTCGTTTGCTTAGAGCGTATAAAAAGCTTGATATTTGACAAGGAATCTCGTAATTGAAATGGAAATTCTCTATATCTCTAGCTCTTCTTTTTTAAGTTATATGAATATTTTTTTTTATTTTCCTCAGATTTAGAGATTGCTTCAATAAGTTTATATGCTGGGGTTTTTAATTTAGGATTAACATCATTTGCTGATTTCATCATTATAGTCCAGAAATTTTTTAAAATTTCTGAAATTTGCTAGTGGTTACTTTTTTATGTGTCTATTTAAATTGATCTTTTTCTATACCGAAGAGCAGTTTAAATATTAATAATATAATAAAGTAATCCAAACTGATCAATGGCCCCTTAAAGTAATATTTTCTTTTGAAAAAATATTATTATTGACAACCTAAAACTTTTTGAGTTTGTTATTAATTGCGCAAAAGAAAAACTAATTTTTTCATATTATATACATGTCGAAATTCTAAATTCTAGTTGATATGGAAGGGTAAATGAACAATCTAGGGTTGGGTAATATAGATTATAGTTAATCGTATTTTTAGTTCTTACTTTTTAAAAATATTTAATAGCTAACTAATTTAAATTTAATTAATTTTTAGCCCACGGGCCGGCCCATGCCCAACCTCGGTCAAGCCTCAAGGGCCAGCGGGCTGACTTGGGTCGGGCTTCTAAGCCTCAATTTTAAATGGGCTAAAAAAATCCTAACCCAATCATACCCAAGTAGCGGGCTGAGGTGAGCTGGCCTCATGGACCAAGCCCATTTTGACGACTCTACTTGTTCCTAATTTTGGATATACTCTAGTATTTTATATAGTACATAGATCAATAAAAAACATACAACATAGGAAAACAGTTTTAGCCAATAGACAAATAGTAGCTGTAGATAGTAAACAAATAGCTGTATTTTGATTTTTCTTTATTCCCCTTACATACTTGTATAAATACATATCTTGTACAGATTTTACAATCATCAATGAAGAGAAAAATTTCCTAAATGCAAACATGGTATCAGAGTTAGTATAATCGGATTCATCTTCGTTTTATATTCTTGGTTTTTTCATCTTCATATTCAAAAGTCATCTTTCCTTTTTTTTTTGTTATGGCTTCTTCATCCCCTGAAGATAAAATCTCCACTCTTCAGCCAGCAAACAATACCACCACTGATGCTTCTCATCCATACTACATTCATCTATCTGATTCTCCAGGTAATGGTGCTTGTCAACTCCATTTTTGATGGATAAAGTTATGCTAGATGGAGTGTATTAAATAAAATGTATTAGTAATGATGAGATTATTTCTTATCGACTATTTCGTTAGGTGTATTAAAAATAACACGCATTTCATACTTTTTTAAAATGTTATTTGTTTACCAAAATACTCTCCACATGCATTAAAAAGGATTTGGAAAATGTTTTGAAAAGGCATCACTGACTTTATACATGCGTATTCATGTATTAAAAACTATAGGCATCACTAACTTTATACATGCGTATTCATGTATTAAAAACAATGGTATTATTAATGACATGATTTACTATGCATAAGAATAGAACTGAATATAATATATAACTATGTATAAGAATAGTATTGAATATAATATATAACTAATTCAGATATTAATTATACAAAGAATTACAAGAAAATACACATGACTTCACACCATAACAAAAAATGGCCCATGTTTTTAAGTTTTACCCCGACCTAGCCATATTGTACATTTTCTGAAAGCACTAGCAAATCCAAAATATGTGTTCTTACAACCATTGCTTCTAAAAGTTGTGGAGTTAAAATCTGCGTTCTCACAACCGTTGCTTTCGGTCTCTCTTATTCTCATGTCTTCTACATATGCTTCAAGGGGCCATCCACCATTACTGCTTCCCCCTCTATGTCACCTGGTTGCAATGTAAGAAAATTGAAGAGTCGAAGTCCACCATTAATGGCCATTGAAAGCTTTGCTTTCGAAAATAAGATTTTTTGAGTTTGTTAGTTGTTTGGATTGTGTGTTGTTCTAATTGATTGAAAATATCAAAAGGAGTTCAAACTTTAGTTTTGAAGTGATTTGGAGTACATTTGAGCAAGAGTTGAGTTAAATTTCAGAAAATACGCAATGAAGAAGACGAAGTCAGATTTTTTTATAATTATGTATAATCTTATATAATAGTGTATAACCATATTTTATACACCATTGTACACTTTTATACAAGCGTCTGTAGACGAACTTCTTCCACGAATTTCAGTTGCAATTCTTGTCCAAAACCAGTCCAAGTCTCCACTAAATGAATCCAAATTTATATACAACCCCCTTATACTATTTCTAACAAGTCTAAATAACATCCACTCCAAATTTCTCACAAAATCAAATTTGGAATTTAAATCCACGTATTTAAACTTGTTAAAAATCTAATTTTCATCAGCCAAATGAGTTTGGGTTGTTGAACTAATATTTGAGTCATAATTACTTATTCAAAAATTAACTAAAAAACTTGAGCAATCTTTTTTTAAAATTAAATAGTAATTTTCGAGAACCTATTAGAGATGAATATTATATATTAGCCTATTATTTTGGAGCTAAGTAATTATAAATTAAAATATGAACTATAAAATTAAAAAATAGGAAACCTAGTTATTCTTATATAAAATTTTTCCTTAATTATACATAAGTTAAAAAATAATATTATTAAAAATA
Source organism: Nicotiana knightiana (assembly GCA_005239525.1). Lineage (NCBI taxonomy): Eukaryota > Viridiplantae > Streptophyta > Magnoliopsida > Solanales > Solanaceae > Nicotiana > Nicotiana knightiana. The sequence goes on from ML435841.1 coordinate 168,889, forward strand.
AAATTAAAGCTAATACATTCTATTACATCCTATCAAACGCCCCTAGGCCCTAAGCTCTAAAGAAGAGTGTCGCAATTGTCTTTAGAGCATAAAGCGACAAACACATTGAGGTAAAGCTGCCCATAAAACAACAAACTCCGGGAACCGCAAATGACATAACGCAGCGCCCATAACACAGCAATAAATTAGTCCCCCCACATTATTTGTGTCGTCGTGTAACTTTTCTAACGACTGCCCTGCCGCCCTCTCCCTACCCTCTGTTTCATTATTTGCCCCTTGTTTTCCTTCTCTTCATCTCATCTATATTTAATCCAACATACTCACTCTCTTCTGCATTATTTCCTCACTTTTTTCTCCAACCATAAATTACAAGATATAGACGTTGAGAATATACTTAAGAGATGGAGAACTTTCAAGGGATAATGGGAAAATTAGGAAGACAATGCTACGCAGTTTTCTGTTTGTGGGTTCTGCTCATTTCAGTAGCCGTAGCTCATTGTTCCACTTTTGCTGATCAAGAATCCAATGACCAAAGCCGCCACAAACGCACCCGGAGGCGTCTCCAGACCGTTCAAACTGCTAATAGAATCAGAGACAAATTTAAAATTTAGAGTTAGTGAGTTCAAAATAACCACGATCTTAGTATACATTTTAATCCACTTTCTCTATGCTTTCGTAATTGATATCCCACCCAAGATTCGCCTTTGTTATTGTACTGGCTCACTCTACAGAAAAGTCACAACCTTTTAGAATACTTACTTACTTGAGTGATGTTCTTATTTATTCGGAGAAACGGTAAAATTATTTCTGTGAGACCTATAGGTCAGAAATTCGAGCAGTGAATAAGTTGTCTACGTCACATATCTTGAGGTGCGATCCTTTACTGAACTCTGCATGAACGCTAAATTTCTAGTGCACTGGACTATTTTTTCTTCTTCTTAATTTACCCCTAGTGAAGAAAGGATCTAGAGTGAAATTTCAAACGTTTGTTTGGTGCATTTCGAAGGCTCTGTATATGGTTTCTTGTTAATTGCAGGACATATACAATAACTTTATTTTATCTTCTGGTTTTATGGAATAATTCAGAATGCCGGAGTTTTCAATAACACAGTTTTATCGTCTTGTTTTGGCATGTAATGGTGGAATTGACTTACTATTGAATTGCTTTATTTGCTTGATAGATAATCTAGTTTAATTAATTCTCTTATACGATAACGTATTTGATTCTTCAAGATGGATACGGATTAAATATTATAATTGTGCAGTCTTATCCCTTCTGTGTTTCCGCAATTATATTCTGGATAGGGACTGGACTACCGTACTTAGCTAGCATACTTGAAACCCGTGCATGGCCAATTGGAAGTTACCTTATAATCAGCATGGCCACTTCGAACCTACCCGTGCTCAACACCATTCTTTAATCAAAGAATTAGTTTCTCAATTAAAGTCTATTTTTAAAAGTATTTGAGCTACTGATAATCAAGAAATTCTATATTCTCTCATCAATAAAAAAGGAAATTAGAATAAAAATAGCAAAGTAGTCGATAGAAAGTAAAAGAAAGTAATTGTATTCCAATAATAATTAAAATACCTACTTACAAGTGAAATTTTCTTCCCTTATATAGGAATCTATAAGTACAATATTTTTTTCCTTTTATGACCGAATCATTATGAGCATTAATGATATTAATGAGACGTTATAATTAGCAATCGTAACTGTTCATGAAGATTCTGTAACGTTTGTGATCATTCACGCTCATTAATTGACGATTCATGAATCTTCCCTTTTTATCGTCTTGATTCATCCTGCCAATGTCTCTTTATTTATAAATTCATGCTCGAGTGACCGTACCCCCTTCCTCTCGTGGGTGATTTGTTCGTACCTATTATAATTCGTGCCTCTTCTAATGCAACTCTCCAGCTGTCGCTTTCTCAGTGATCCACGTGTTTTGCCATATCAGCCACATATTTAATTCCAGGTTTAATACTTATTTTTACCAATACAGATAGTCCCCACACTTGCCAATTATTCAGCAATTGAATAATTGGGAAGTGGATCACATTTATGGCGGGAATATTTTGCCATCGTTTCCCATGTTTCATTGTGTCTTCTTCAGAACCAACGCGTCGTATGTCACTTCCATTTAATGCATGTGACACGTGTCATTCATTGATTGGATCTGCAACTCTTCAGCGGTTTTAGGGCTTCTTTTGCGGTTGCGTCAAACACGAATTCATTATGACGTTTCCATCATGGCCCCCTTTACATGATGTGTGATTCTTCGTATAAATACTTCCTATGCCTTTGCTTTCACAAAAACCTTCTACAGTGTTCTTCTTTCATAATAGTGCTTGTTTGTCAGCGCGTATTATTTTCTTATACAACCATGTCTTTTCCAAACCCTGATCCTCGTAGAGTAGTTATAGTAGATGAACTTCCCCCTTCGTATGCTCCTACCAGAAGTAGAAGAGGCGGCAAATTACGTAATTTAGAGTCTGTATCTATCTGTGGTTCTTCTTCTCAATCCAGTGTTACTACCCCTTTGTCTTCTAGAACTAGGGCTTCTTCTTCTTATAGATCTTCTGCTAGAAGTAGGGATTCTAGTGAACCTCTTCGAGAACCTACTGTTGATGAGATTATTCCCGCTGAACTTTCCTTCTCTACTGATCGAGAATCGATTATAAATCAAGTTACTTCTATGACTTCCCATGATCGTGCTGATATTTTACCTTCCCAGATTACTGAGGGCTTGATTTCTCTTGTGCGAAGAGAATGTCATTGGAAATTCGATTTCCCAATTTTAGTCCCTAATGCAAATCAAAGGATCACTTCATACAAAGCTGGTTATTCTTTTGTTTATACATATCCCGTTACATTAGGTTTCAGACCACCTATTGACCCAATCATCATAGAATTTTGTCGTTTCTTTAACGTTTGCTTAGGACAGATTGGTCCTATTGTATGGAGAGTTGTGGCATGCTTAAGATACTTGTCGAATTTGGCCTCTTTACCCTTTACCTTCAATCATTTGATTCATCTTTATTCCCCCAAGTTATTTCTTTCTGGGGTATTTACTCTCGTGCCTATGAGTAAGAGGGTTTTGGTTAGCCTTGAAGATGACAAAGATTGTGGCTAGTATGCTTGTTTCGTTGCTGCTCCCACAAGTGGGTTAGTGGGTGAAGAGAACATGCCTTTTCCAGAAAAGTGGAACTTTGCACGTAAGTTTCTTTTCAGATTTCCTTTTTTTTTTTGTGAAGAATCTGCAATCTCGTGACTATTTTTTCTTTTTCAGCAACCATGGAAACTGTTGAGGAGATTTCAGACTTCCGTGGTTGGGTAGAAATATTGTTGACTATTGCTACTATGAAAGGAAGATCCTGGAAGTACCTTTCTAATAGGTTTGGATAGAAAGTGAAGACTCATGGTATCCTTTCTTTCAATTTTCTACTTTGCTTCCACATTTACTTGAAAATTTACTAACTTCTCTTTTTGCTAGGGTTTCCCACTCGGGGTGTAAGTGCCGCATCTATTGCTGCTTCAAGGCTTTCTCTATCTATGGCTCAAGAGATGATCTTGAGTTCCTCATCAAAGAGAAAAGTTGATAGAGCACACGGTTTCGAGGGTGAAGAAGAACGAGAGGAAGGCTCGTTAGTTCGTAAGCCTCGAGCTATGAGACGTGTCGTTTTGGATGGTGAAGCTACTCCTCCTCCCAGTTCTGTTCCCATGCATGATCCTGAAGGTGATACTTTAGTGAGCTCTGATGAAGAGATTCTTACCGCACCCCGTAACTCCACAGAACAACTTTTTTCGCATGGGTTTGATAATGAAGGCTTTGGCTTTGTTTATGAGGAAGCGCCTCTTGCCTCTTTCTCTGTATCTTTTCCAGTTGATCCTCAGTTCCCTGCACCTGTTGTTGCTGCCACTGCTCCACCCGTGACTATTTTGACTCCCTCAACTGCCCCCACCGTTACAACTTCTCATGTTGAAGTTGGTTCTTCCAGTAACAATAGGGTAATGAAAAAAGTTACCATCGAAGTCCCTGAGGATGGTAATCTTCTGAAGAAATCTGGCCAAGCTGATGTATGGCTGAAGCCGTTGATTGGCCCAGTTGAGAAGTACAAATTGGAAAGCTACAGTTCTTTAACGTGGATGAATGATATTGTCTATTCATCTTTAAAGGTATAAGCTTTAGCTTTTGCATGTGACTTTCTTTTCATCTTTATTTGATAATCACATTTTCCTTCTTCTCGTGTAGATCAACCTAATTGGCATGGAGCTGATGAAGAGGATCGTCCATATTGAGAAATTAATGAATGACTATCGCACCGAAGCGGACAACTGGAAGGAACAGTTTGAAGTCCTTCAGCTTGAGAAAGAAGTTTTAGATGAGGAGAATTGTACCTTGGAGCAACAAGTGAAGGTAATGGCAGCAGAGTTGTCAATTGAGAAAGCTTCTTCCAGTCAAGTGGGCAAAGATAAAGACCTTCTTGTGTCTTCATTTGCCGAGCAACTTTCCAAAGCCACTGAAGAAATTAGGGTTTTGAAAGAACTGCTGAACCAAAAAGAAGTTTACATCGGGGAGCTTATTCAAACGCTCACCCAAACTCAAGAAGATCTCTGTGTGTCTTCTAATAAAGTTCAATTCTTAGAGAAGTCACTTACCCCCTTACAGGCTTCTTGTGATGCTGCTTTGGATGAAAAGGAAGAGTTAAGAGCCGAAATTGAGCAGTGGGAGAGGGATTATGAAGCCCTTGAGGACAAAGCTATTGTTGATGTTAGTTGGGCTTTCTTGAATACACGCCTCGAAACTTTGATGGAGGAAAGCCAGGAAGGCTTTGACTTAACTGCTGAAATCGTAAAAACTAAAGAAACTATTGAGGAAACTCGGCAGAGTCAAAACTTTTCTTCACCTGAGGTCGGCGTTCCTGAGGGTGACAAACTTACTCCTGGTGAAGCTATTATTCAAGCATCTTCTGCTCAAGTCGAACCTACTGCTGCTCCTGATGATGATATCTTGAATCCTCCTGATAGTACTGGTTCAGAAGCTGCCCCACAATGAAAGTTTATTGTGTTGTTTTGTCTCTTTTTTTAATTGGTGGAATGATTGAGAAGTTTTACCTCTAGTCCATTTTGGGGGTTTAGTAATGTTTGAAAAGTTTTACCCCTGGTTTGTTTTGGGGTTTAGTATCAAATAGTTAGGTTAGAACTAAGTTTATGCTTAGTTTTAAACAAGTTTATATAATATTATTTTCCGAGTTTTTTGCTCAACTCTTGTTGTTCCCCTTTTTCTCGCGAAATCGGGTTTCGACATTGACAACTCTTTTAAAAGTGAAGGAATGATTATTAAAAGAGAGTCGCCACCTAACGGATTAAGGTGCGTTAGGGCACCTATTGAAATGACTCAGATTTACTAGTTGCATCACCAAATATCGGGTAAGGGCTCAAATTACCTCGAGGAGAAGGTGTTAGGAACTCCTCGAGG